>JAJQOW010001307.1:0-54818 GCA_037975125.1 Latrodectus hesperus | reverse complement strand
TATATCTGTCTGAGATATTTTAAGACAAATACAAATAATGCTTAGAAATTTGTAACATTTATATTTCAAATTCACATATTAATTAAACAGTTGCTCAAGAAGGGAAAATGTCACTTTTCACAGTAAGCAGGTTAATAAATATTTTTCTAAAGTAAGTCCTAACTATAATCAAACAGAAATTCCAAAATTTCATATTGTAATCTTTGAGTTTTTTGTTACAAGTACTTTATTTTTTTGTTGACATGTAAACTACTATATTAAAAGAGAAGATACATTATTTCGACAAAATGTCTGCAAAAATCTAAAGTGCAGTTTTTTTTATAAAATCAATTGATTTGGGTTTCGTTATTATCTAATAAATCAAATTATGTTGTATTCTAAATCATTCTACAGAAAAAAGTTTAAAATATTTTTAAATATATCATTTTAACTAAATAATTGAAGAATATTACACTACTGGCTATTAAAGTTGCTACTCCAGGAACCTGGCGTGTAATTACATGACAGGTAGAACTTGCTGTGATATGCAAATAATTAAATTTTCAGCGCATTCATACAAAGCAGGCGACAGTAGCGACATCTACAATGCGTATAAAACCAGAGATTTGACAGCAGTTTTCTCATACTCAATTACTGTTTCAACGTTGTTTTCGGCAAAGAAAGCTGTTGTAATGCACCCTGTAAGAAGAAGAATGCCTATCAGCACGTGTCTGACTTTGATCGAGGAAGGATTATAGCTTACCGGGATTGCGGTTTATCATACCGCAATATTGCTGCTCGCGTCAGTCGAGACCCCATGGCTGTTAGCAGAATATGAATCGATGGGTTCAGTGCTATCATACGGAACGTCATCCAGGATCTCTGCGACTCCCCATGACTAACAATAGAGAAGACAGACATCTTATCTGCATGGTCACAAGGGATCGTACAGCCACGTCACGAACCCTGAGTCGAGAAATGGAGTCATTTGCAAGGCAACAAGTTTCTGCTCGAACAGTTCGACAACGTTTGCAGCAGCATGGATTGTCTGCACGGCGACCATGGCTTCGGCTACCATTGCGCTGCGTCACAGACAGGAGCGCCTTCAATGGTGTGATCAGCGACAAACCTGGACGCGGGAATGGCATCACGTCATCTTTACAGATGAATCTTGGTTCTGCATACAGGACCATGATGGCCGCATCCGTGTTTGGAGGCATCGTGGAGAAAGCGCATTGCCAGCTTGCATTGGACATCACCATACTGGCCCATCTAGTGCCATTGGATACACGTCTCGATCACCTCTTGTTCGCATTACAGCACTTTGAACAGCAAATGTTACATATCCGATGTGTTAAGGCCCATGGCTGTGCCCTATCTTCGAGGCCTCCCTAATGCTTTGTTTCAACAGGATAATGTACGACCGCATGTTGCCAGAACTGTTCTGAACTTCTTTGATACAGAACAGGTTTGAATGTTACCCTGGCCTGCACGTTCTCCTGATCTGTCACCAATTGAGAACGTGTGGTCAATGGTTGCCAAGCGATTGGCACGCCATCACTCACCTTCAACTACTATTAATGAACTGTGGCATAGTGTTGCAGCTGCATGGACTGAGATCCCCGTACATGCCATACAATCTTTGTTTGACTCCATGCCTAAACAGATAAATGCTGTTATTGCAGCCAGAGGTGGCTGCTCTGGGTACTGATTTCTCAAGATCTATATATCCTAATTTCCTGTAAATCTAATTACTTGCTCTTTCCAGTATAATGTATGTGTCCAATAAATAGGTTTCTGTTATTTGCATTCCTTCTTGGTGTAGCAATTTTAATGGTCAGTAGTGTATTTTGATTAGTTTCTTATGTGTAAATTATAAAATTGGAGTTTCCTTCCTCTTATAGAAATATGTATTTGAACATTTTGCTATAAATTTGCATTTCATTCTTTTAATAATCTGTGAAATTGAGTTATTCTCTTTAGTTTTAAAAGTATTCAAATAAATGTACATGCAGAATAAGAATTAAAACCTTGCATTAAGAATACATTTATAGCAATTTCTCGTTTTTTTCCATACTTATTATGTATATATAGTTCATATGTATGAAAATAATTATTTATCATTAAACCGAAATATAAACTGTATATTTAGAAATTAAGGCATAATAAGTCAAACATGGGTATAAAATATGAGGACAGTAAACATAATATTGTATAGCTAAAACTAATGTGGTATAAGATATTATCACATTAATAACTAAATGAGTCTCAAATTTTTCGAAGTATATTATTTAAAACATTTTACAGAACATTTTTAAGAGTTATATATTTTTAAACTATGTTTAACAAAAATCAAGATGTTATAGTTAAACATTCAAACAATATTGCAAATATTTATAAGTTTTACTTATTATTTGAAATTATAAGGAAATGTCATTTTATTTAACAGAGTAGAAATTTGAAAATTTTGAATATTTTATATTAGTTTATATTCTGTAATTTTTGTAAAATATTTTAAGAATAATATTTCAAAAGAGAAGGACTTAAAACATGTTACATTTTCAATATAATACAGGAACAATGAAATGCATCACAAAAATTTAGAATGCCTTTTTTGCATTAATTCTGTAAATTTATTGGGATTATTTTTGAATAAATAATTTATTTAATATTATAATCACATTCTCTCATTATGCTTTGGATAATGAAGTAGATGATCATAATTATTTCCTTTGAGGCAACGTCAACATTTCTTTTCTCCCATATTGTATGTGCAAAAGTAGAATTACCGTATTAAAATTAATGGGAAGACACAAGATATTTTTTTGGATGTTGTGATCAGAAAAATTATATAAGCACAGAAATGTAGCCAACAATATTTTCCCTATTGGATTAATTATATATCTTATATAAAATAAGAGATGCACTTAGAATTTTGAATTATATTGATACATTTTTTAATTCAACGATGTTATCGAATTACTTTCATTGTAATTTGTAAGACAGATATATTTTGTTTACCTTGAAAAAATATAATATTAATGGCAAAAATTTAATTTTCGCATTTTAACATAAATTTATAGAGAAATGAGTTATAATTTTAAACAAACGATTTTAATAGCTTTATTTGCAGTCTTAGATAAATATTCGTAAGACAAAATATTAAAAAATAATAAAAATTGTTTTATCAAAAGTTTTACTATAAATTTATTTGGTATACTTCAAATTCATTTTATATGTGTTATGACATTTTATCATAATTTAGAAATAACTGTTTCTCATGTAAGCCATTTTGTTACTAATTTCATTATTAAACAGAATCTATTTATAAAATAGTAGTATAGATTATGATTTTATTTTGCATCTTCTTTGAATTATATATAAATTTTCCTAAAATTATGTAGAATATTAAAAGAAACTCACATAGGTAGAATTAAATCTGAAACAATTTACTTCGAAAACACTAACAATTAGAAGAAACTCTTAATATGTCTTGTGTATTAGTATGTAATTTCATTAAATTCACATCTGATTTCAACAGAGTGATGCTTAGAAAAATCATTTAAGGATGATTTAAAAAAAGTGTTCAATAAATAATTTTAATATTTAAATTTTAATCTCTTTATAGATTTCAAAACGCTAGAATTAGGTGAAAATTTTGTTAGCCAGTAAATTTTATCTTATGAATTTTGCTTCTAAGACATTACAAATTATCCATTGAGTGCACAATGAACCCCTCAGAATATCAACCAACTAAATCAACCCTTTCCTCTTTCGAGTACAATTTTTTTAATTTTTAACGACTTCTCTTGAGTTTTCCAGATAATAGTGGAAAAAAGAATTTTTATAATATGTATGTATTAACAAAAAAAAATAACTTTCTTCTTTGACATAAGTATAATTCCCATATTTTTGCAAGTCTTTATAAATTTTCAAAGTTAATATACGTTTCCCTTCATAAACAATATATTTTAATATGTTATATTTTAAAAATCTCCCTTCAGAAGAATACATTATAATTGTATATACATATATATAGATAGATAAATCTTATACAACATTTCTACTATAGTACGAAGGTGGAGTGTTATATCAATTCATGAATTTAATAATCTCATAAATATGAATTTTTAAAGCAAATTTTAAATTTAATTACCTAGTATATGTCACTATAGGAAGAATAATGCTTAAACTGGTTAAAAGAAATCCATTATTAAACATTTTAAGTTTCTCATAATTAACATTTGTTTGATAATGGTTTTCATAAAGGAAACACGTATTAGTCTATCACAAAGTACTTAAAGTAAACTATATTCATATAAGGAGTACAATGTGTGATATAAAAGCAATATTAAATTGTAATGAATAGTATTTTGCTTATCAACACACATTGTGTGAAATGTTATCTTGTACCCATTCAGTTTTATATTTCATATTATTTCTTGTTTCTTGATTATTATTTCTTGTTGTTATGAAAATGATTTAGAAGAGAAGTTTAATTAATTAAGGTATGTTCTGTTTAAATATATATATTTGAAATACTTTTTTCAAATATTTTGATTGTAAAATAGGTTTTATCTTAAGATCATCTAACAATAGAAAACCATTTATAATCTTAAAAATCTTTTAAAGTTTTATTGTTTTGTCTTATATTCCTGATTTTTAATTTTATAATTTTATCACGTTAACTATTTTGTAAAATTCAAATAAGACTAACAAAATATGTTACTAAATATGTTTATCTGTAACCACTGTCTAAATATTCTGAAGATAATAATATTGAGAAGACTCATAGAGAATAGTATTACGATATTTATCTACAGATTCACAATAATTAAAATAAATTATCTAAAATTTTCCAAGTATTTAGTCTTCCAACAGTTTTTCCTATAACTGTTACTTAAATTAATTACTTTTCCCTAAAAATGTTACTTTTTCCTTAAAATAGTTATTTAAAACAGTTATTTCCTCCTGAACCTATTCATGATATTAAAAACACATACAAAATATTTCATATAAATACACCTATAAAATACAAATTATATGACTTCAAGAAATTCAGAAAATTTTTTTTAAAGTAGGTTAACAAATTCAACCACGTATGTAATGATCAAATTAAAAACTTACTGTTTTTTTCTATATTTGATATCATATATTAATAAAGAAAATAGTTTACCCGTAACTCTAAACATTTAACATACTAATCAGTTATTTAATAATTACGTTATTCATTAATATTGATTCCTTAAAAGTCATTATGTGATAAGCTTTAAACGCCATTATTGAGCAAATAACGACAATCCTTCTACAGATTACTTAGAGATGATTTAAAGAGAGTTTTAAGTATTACCTATGTTGGCGATAGTTAAAATTTAAAATTTTCTTTTACTCGGATTATTACATTGACATAAGCTTGCAATTTATATAAAAATATTGCTGATATCAGATACTAAGCAAAATGAGTGATGATAGTAGTTTTGTTTCTTCAATGTGAAAAGTTACAATGCGTTTTGACTTCTTAAATTATTTGTGTAGTGTTCATTTAAATTTAGTTCATATTCAAATTAATTTCAAATTAGTTATAGTATTTATTTAAATTTAGTTCACTTCAAATTACGATGACAAATCCTACCTTAATTATCAATTGATAAGTGAATAGCAAGTATTAAAAATTTTTTTATTGTTTAAACCTGTGAAAATATTTTAAGGTTGTATGTACGGAATCTGATTAGAATTTAATGTATAATTTATGAATCCTTTTATAATTGTTCATCATTTGATTAATAATTATTTTTTAAAAAATTTATTAAATAAAATTTAATGGGTCACAATAAAATACATTTTTTGTAACATTAAACATTAAAATCTCTATTTAAAAAAAGCGGAAAACATCCAAACACGCATATACAATAAATAAAAATTAGATTATTTTATGTTCAAAAATAAATAGCATAATGAATAATGGAAATTCGTTTTCATATTATGCGATACCTATACAATTTCGATTGCATTCAAATACTTTTTATTTACTCTCTTTTAATACATTTCCTCAAATAATTTCAATACGTTCGTTCAACATGAAACATTTGGTGTATGTCTTAAGACTATAAAAGCACTTTGTAAAGGATGTGCTTAACATTATAAACTTGGAAAGAGAGGAAGATTTAGCGACACACATTTAATCTGTTTTACTTAAAATGGTTTCTGCAAAAAAATCTTATTTAGTTTCAGTTTAATATTTGAATTTATTTTTATGAATGGAGCAGTTAAAGAAGATCTTCTGTATCCTTGTTTTACGTATGCTAACTGTAACGAAGATATTGGTAAGAAAAAATATATTAATATCAATGAATACATAAATGAAAGCTAGTTTAATTATTAAACTGAAATTTCAAAATTAATAATGAGTATTAGAAATATACTATTTTCAATTTGTTTGTTAACATTTTTAAGATTATATTTACGTATTATGAGAAGTCATTTATCAAGATACAAAAGTGTGATTGTCTTCATTCGTCTAATTTTAATTTCTTTTAATCAGAAACACTGATAAAATTAAATTGGATTTGCTTTTAAGAAAGAAATATTTAACGAGGTACATTTATATTTCAGTAAATCATTTTAGTGTAATAAATAATACCCATTAAATTTTCAAAGTAGTATTTTCCATGTTAATATAACTATTCTTTTAAATAAAGTTATTTATTTATCGATCAAGAAATATATCCTTTGTCTTAAATATGACATAACAATTTTAATTTCACTGAAAATCCAATTATGTGTTAAATGAAAAACACTTCTAAACTATTTTTCTAAATATGATATAGTGCAGATGAAAAATGTAAAATATTTATTTATAGATCAAGAATTTGCATTGGTATTTTAATCTAGCCTTTTTATATATTTTGTAAAAGCTGTGAGATCAAGGATTTATTTCTTAAATTTATTTTTTATTTCAGATGCTTATTACAAAGACAAATATGAAGAATGCATTGTTATATTAAAAAATGAGGTAAACTATCAAGAATTAAAATATATTATGTTACTGTAGAGAAACTAAAATTGTTTAAGATGTAAATAATATTGAGATAATTGCAAAACTTACTTTAATTGTTTCTTAAATTTATGAGCAAAAATGTTTGCTTAAATTTCTTTTTATTTGAAGGTTTAATTTTGAATATTACTCTATATTAATATATTATTCCATATTTAAATTTTAAGATATTCCTCTATGGAGTAAAATACATAATGTATGTATTGCATTATTTACTAAAAGAAAATAGGATGCACATGTACTCATATTCAAATATCGTACTTTCTATTTGTAAATACCATTATTTTCTATTTTTATAGTATTTTGAATTTCTTTCAAACAAAATGATTGAAGCTGGTTTCGATAATTTCAAGATAAATGGAATGACAGAATTCAGGGTGGAATATTGTCCTTTGGATGAAGCATTAAAGGTAAGGTTATTAATATTATTTTTAAATTAACCTAAAAATAGAAAAATAAAACCATAAAATAGATGTATACTTTATATAAGTAAAATAACTTTTCTGAGTAATAATCTTCAATATAAATAACTTCAATCAGCCAAATATTTAATCAGAATTACTCAAATTAAATTTTGAAACATTTGTTAAAGTAAGTACTCTATTCTCGTTTAAATTCATAAACATTTTAGAATTCATTTTTACATACGTTGAAAACATTACTTGTTAAGTGTTTGTATGCAAATTATAAAAGTCTAATTAAGATTGCCATACATAGGTTTAACTTTACTTGATCTTACAACCATGTAACCAACTCTGTATAAAAAGAAATGAATTGGTTTTTACTTACAATCTCTCATTCATGACTAAAAATAATTAGCTTTTAAAACATTTAACACTTGTTCCGGATTTTTAACATTAACATTATTATAAAAAACGTTTTTCAAGCATTACATTTTTACTTGATGAAATAAAAATAATTAAATTTAATCCTTTCGATACCTTGAAATTGCATAAATTTATTTATATTTTAGTCTGCAGTTGAACTGTTTTATGGAAAACATTAAAATCAAATGTTTAATTATTAATTTATAAGGTTTATGATTATTTCTTCATTAAAAAGATATTTAATTCTCTAAAATAATAATTTTTCTTTATCCAAATTTTCATATTATTTTCCATCAGTTACATAAGTGTTAATGTTTATAAACCTTTCTTTTTCTTTAAAATCATCTGATTAATGAATCATCAAAAAGAAATGCTGTATTCAAAATTTATATTCATTTATTTGCGAAATGAAATATCATAATATTACAAAAAATTAAAGAAAATATATTTCTATTTTTATTGCATTACAATTTTTATCACTTTTATCCATTATTTTCTTTAGTAATAAGTAAAGATTACAATGAAAAGGAAATATCGTGTTGAATCATTTTTCATCATTCAGTTGAAAAAATAATGACTAATGGTGTCGAAATCGAATAAATATTGCTTAGAAATGTTACAATGATAATTTCATCTATAAACAACATTATTAGAAATAAAAATACAATTCTCAATAAGAATAAATTATTTTAAATTTAATAAACTATATTTGAATAAAAAATATTTAAGAGAAAAAGATAGAAATATAATAAAAATATACTGATATAGTTTTAGCATTTAAATATTAAAGTAACAAATATTCACATGAAGACTGTCTAAATGATTTTTTTATTCATAAACCAATTAATAAAGGTTATTTATATTTTATCAGAAAGTTTATTAACTTGGATTACTCATGTCTAAAATGAAATTTATATATTTTGACAGTTAACGAGGTAAAACGATGTAAAATTTGATATTTTTTGTAACATGTGTCTGTTCAATAAATTACATTACATGATTGGTTTGCAAAAAAAAATTTAAATAAAATTTCTAGCTTGCCATACAATCATTGATAAGGAACAAAAATATTAAGTTATAAAAATACAAGTAATCACATGGGAGGTGCTAGGTATTATCTTAAAAATATTTCGAATTATTTTGCAGGAAGAGGTATTCAATGAATTAATAACAGCTGCCATGGAAATATACACGGTAAGAAAATAATTTTAAAAAAGCATTTTAATTATTTTTAAATTATTTTTTGCATATGCTAAATAAATGAAAAGCCGTAGTTTTATATGTTTAACAAATAATATCTTTAGTTTCAATAATAATTTATTATCTTATTTATTTTAGATATTTTCAAGTATCGAAAATAAAATTTGTCTATTACATAATTATATTAAGATAAATTTTGATAATGTATGTTAAACATTATTTGAAATTTTGAAACATTTAAACTATTTAAAAATGTCTTTATTAAAACGTGTGTGCTTCATATAACCTAAATTTTATATTATAATTACTTTATTTATATGCGAAATGTGTTTATTTATTTTTCCAAAGCGAATAATTCTCGCCAATAATAGTTTATCATTTATACAAATTAACAAAGTTAATTTTATTGATTACATAGATTTTGTATGAGTTAATAACATTTAACATACAATTTTGGTTAGGAATATTGCAGTAATCCTATGACATCATCCGACTGCGAAATAGGCAATGAAGCGGTGGTAAGTTAAAAAATTTTGTGTTTTCTATAACTAATTTTATAAATTACTTGTTTATTTTTCACTTATTTTACTTAAAGTTTTTAAAGGTGATTTATATAAGAGGGTTGCCTTTACAGAGTTAAACATTCATTATCTTTTATCTTTTAGTTTAAAAGTAAACGATAATAAAAATAAAATTTTTAGTTACAAGTTATTGAATGCTTTAAATAAAACACATTATTTCTTGAACGGAAGAAAGGCAAATCATAATACAATATATAAAATATATTGATTGGTACATTTTGCTTAGTTTTTATTAATAGTTCATATTTCCATAAGAGTTGATTTTATCTTTCTTTAAAGAAATATCTTCTTTTAACATGAAAACCATTAAAAACAGCTTTATTAATTGAAGAAATGATAATAAATGAGAATAATGAATATTTTATACGCTTTGACTATTGAAATTGATGTACTATGATGCCACAAATGAAGAATGTTATTAGTAATTTGTAAGCAAATTGGTAAGAAAACAAAATTATATAAAATATTTAAATATTTTGAGGATTTGGTCACATATGAAAAACATCTGATGATCCTTGCAATTAAAATGACATTTGCCGGTTTGGCATAAAATCAAATAGTGTGTAGGCTCATTTCTATCAGCTTCATTCCAAATTGCATCGAATTGGAAAAGAGTAATGATTTGCAGTGAGCTAGACACATGGTATATCATAGGCAAATGTTTTTAATTCGACAAATGTCTGAAAACTATTCAGATAAGGACAACAGTCGAATATCCTCAGTATAGAAGAAAGTTTGAATACGACCTGCAAATTTTGCCCTTAAATTATCTTTTTTAATGATTGCATTTACGAACACTCGAAGATCAGATTCACTGATCTGAAAATGTTAGAAATGTACTGATCACGTTTTAAAATTGAAAATATTGCAAAGTAGATGTTCTTTTTGTGTACAATTGCTGTCATATCAGGTGAAAGAGCTCAGTCATCATAGAAAGCAAGATCGCGACCGTTTACTGTGAATATTAACAGTCTATAGATTTTAACATCATACCGAACTTTGATCGTGTGAAAAGATTGTATTGCTCCAATTATGTATATATTATTTGTTGATCTGTACCTTTTCACAAAGGATGTTCAAAAGTTCAGTCCCTGTCGTTTTTGATCGATGAAGAACAGAAATTCCACTATTGTCTACAAAATGTCTGTCAGAGTGGATGATAAATTAGATATTTATATAGATGATGGGTATATCGCAAGATTTTCTTCTTTGCAACATTGGAATACATGATGTTAGGTATTTCTCCAGATTTTCCACTTTGCAACATTGGAATACAACCTAGGAAGAGATCTTCTCTATTTTGTGGTTAGTATAGTGCTTTACAACAGCCCTATTTTATTAGACTATCTACTACAAGGCTTTAAACTATTTTTGAATTCTACGAAAGGTAGTTGAGGAATGCAGAGAAATTTTTTTCTAACTAATGACCAATGATATAATTGTTCAGTTACTAGAGGCTGTCCTATTAAGACCTATTAATCTAAAAGAGCTTAAAAACTGTGTTTGCGTTTCGAAGAGCATCTTCATAGAAGAGTAATCTGTAATTTTGATATGCCTTTATCCAGATTCTATCTGCCTATATCCAATTTTGAATCTTAGTAGTAAGCATTTATTTTTATTTATTTTATACTTAAAACACTATTCTGAAGTTCGGCCTTTGGAAAGTGACAATTAATACAGGAATCTATTGAACCATTCTGACTTTATAATGTGCTTCAGATAACTTTGGTGTCATTTACGTATTCGAAAGGCAATAAATTATTAATTATTTACATATTCCATTTTCTTTCTTCCATGTGATTTCAACTTCCGTAAAATGATGCATTTCTTTTTCTGAAAATTTAATTGCCATCGGTCTATTTATCATTTCATATTTTTATAGATATTTTAGCAAATTATTTAATCACTTTAACATGAGATTTAAATTTTATGAAAATATTGCTTTTGATGTAAAATTTATTCATTATTTATACATTCGTGCATCTGTATGTATATATTGATTTATTTCTTTATTAAATATTTCATATCTTTATTTGTCTTTTATTTTAGAACTGTGGAACTGATGTTTTTGAGGAGCTGCGTAATGACGGATTCTGCTGAAGATTAAAATTTATATTCATTAAAATAAAATTTAAAATTATGCATGAAATATAAATTATTATTATTAAAATATTATCAAAAATACTAAATAAAATATCAGTAGCATGTCTACAAAAAAGTAATTTCTTCAAAAAATACACAATTACATCTATTTTAAATAAATATTCCTTTTTATACTTTTTCACAGCTAGATTTGTAAAAGTATGATCTGTTTTTTTTTTTTTTTTTTTTTTTTTTTTTTTTTTTAAATAGTAAGCGTATTTATTCGAAAAATTTATTTCTTTCAAAGATAATTATTTTGTAAAATGTTATATTTCAAATGAGTTCATACTTATTTAAAGATATTGTAGGATGTTAGTAAGAAATTAAGCAAATATTAAATATATTTAAGTGGAATAAAAACATTTTTATTAAAAAAAGTGCCAAATAGTTTTTTAACCTAATTCCTAATTGATGTACTCTTTACAATAAATGGTGCACAACTGAAACTCCGGTTTCGATATGGCCTGGTTGGTTAGGGCGTCTTTCTCATTTATCAGAAGGTAGTGAGTTTCAATCCCGGCTGAACCGAAGATCCTTAGTGTTCAGTAAAGGCGTAGGCAGTTATGTCAGATTATATGATCTTGGTGAAAATGTCTTCCAAGTGAAATGATATCCCCGGGAGTGGCTGGCCAAGCATTGTAAGTTTTCTACTTGGTCCATCCTTCAAAATCACGAAGACTCCACCTAGCTGGTCCTCTAACTGGTAAAGCCCAATTAAGAGAAGCATAATGATGCAACAATAATTGGAACTCCAATGACAAGGGCCATGATAATTTTTGTTTCTGACTAAATGTTAGTATCATCATTCATCATTTTAAATTTATCTTTGATATTCTGTGCATAATTCAATATCAAAATGTTTCTCACATTGTGTACAATATCTGCGTGAAAGAGAGTATTATTTTGCTAATTTCATGGGTTTCAGTCTCTTTTTCTTCTTCTGTTGATTTCTATGTAGAGTTTACTCTTTAACAAAGAAATAAAAGTTGTTTGAAAAATGATTGAGCAATTACAGGCAAGAGCGTACATTTTTACAATATTTTTTTTCATTTGAGTGATAATGATAGAACACTTATTTTAAACCAGACTTCTATGAAATATTTATAACATCAATCCAAATTCAATAATTACTGTGTTTCCATCACGATCCTTGTTTCTTTAAGAGTAGACGACAATTTATTGCTTATGTCAAATTGATAAATAAATCGTAAAATAAACCATTTGCCTTATAAACGCAAAATATAGTGATCTATGTGCCTTAAAATTACTTTCTTTTTTAAAGCAAAGGAGAAATATAAAGTTTTTTTCATACCATTATTCTTAAGAAATTAACATGCATACATTTTAAAATCCAAAAATGTCATAATAAAAGTTTAAAGGTTCAAAATATTTTACAAGAATTTAAATGATGTTTACGCTAATTGACTTGACGTCAAAATCTAAGTTTCTGCAATGTTTCAGAAAGGTTCAACGCCAACTCGCTTAGTATTGGTCCTAGAACTTCGAAGATCATTCCTCCAGTTATTTTTCCAGTTATATATTCCAAGTTATTTTTCGCCTAATCGCCAAGAATCTTGCCAATGGTGGCCAACTCACCAATTCACAAGCAATAATGCTTTTAACGTAGGATACTCCTAAATTATAGGATTTTTGCCAAAACTTGGATTATTTCATATCTGTATGAAATATTTTAAGTAGTATTTAAGAATATTTAGGAATACAAGCAATATTTAGGAATTTACAATATCTCCCCGCTATTAAGTTTATATGTCTGAGGCAATACAGTTGAAGGATAGAAGTCAAAATATTAAGTAAAACATATTTTAGATTTTAAGGTGGTATAAATTGCTAAACACATAAAAACAATTAAAAGTGTTATACAAATACAAAAATATAGGAAATATTCAATTAACATTATTTACACTACGTTCCATAAACCATGGTCTACTAATTTTAATTTACAGTGGGATAAGGAACAAACCAGCTATATTGTACTACCTTCGGTTGTGAAGAAGGTGGTTTTCTTATATGAATCACGGTGTCGTTCAGTCTTTTTAGAACTGTGTATCCATTGTCCCAGTTGGCATGCAAATTTGTAGAAAGTTTACTTCAAATCGGGTTCCACAACCAAACTTTATCACCTTCATGAAATTTATGTTCCGTCACTCTTATGCCATTCTCGTCTTAGTTCTTTCGTTCGCCAGGTTGATTCTATCTCGAGGAAAGTTATACTCATCTTTAAGACGTGGCTGGAGTTCTCGAAGAAAAACTTTTCTAGTGAGGAAAATACACTACTGGCCATTAAAATTGCTACACAAGGAAAGCGGCACACCACACACGTAAAATTTGCATGACAGGTAGAAATTGCTGTGATATGCAAATGATTAGTTTTTCAGATCATTCATACAGAGGAGGCGACAGTAGTAACATCTACAATGAGTATAAAACCAGATAATTGACAGCAGTTTTCTCATACTCAATTTCCATTTCAACGTTGTTTACGGCAAAGAAAGTTGTTGTAATGACTCGTGTAAGAAGAAGAAATGCCTTTCAGCAAAGGTCTGACTTTGATCTAGGAAGGATTATAGCCTACCGGGATTGCGGTTTATCGTACCGAAATATTGCTGCTCGCGTCGGTCAGGACCCCATGACTGTTAGCAGAATATGGAATTGATGGGTTCATGACAATTATACGGAACTTCATGCAGGATCACAGCGACCCCCCATCACTAATAGCTGAGAAGACAGATATCTTATCCGCATGGTCACAAGGGATTGTACAGCCACGTCACGAACGTCGAGAAATGGAGTCATTTGCAAGGCATCAAGTTTCTGCTCGAACAGATCGACGACGTTTGCAGCAGCATGGATTGTCTGCACGGTGACCATGGCTTAGGCTACCATTGACGCTGCGTCCCAGACAGGAGCGCCTTCAGTGGTGTGATCAGCGATGAACCTGGACGCGGGAATGGCATCACGTCATCTTTACAAAAGAATCTCGGTTCTGTATACAGCGCCATGATGGCCGCATCCGTGTTTGGAGGTATCGTGGAGAACGCGCATTGCCAGATTGCATTAGACATCACCATACTGGCCCATCTGCTGGAGTCATGATATGGGGTGCCATTGGATACACGTCTCCATCACTTCTTGTTCGCATCACTGGCACTTTGAACAGCAACTGTTACATTTCCGACTTTTTAATGCCGGTGACTCAGCCCTATCTTCGAGGCCTCCCTAATGATTTGTTTCAACAGGATAATGCACGACCGCATGTTGCCCGTACTGTTCTGAACTTCCTTGAAACAGCATAGTTTCGACTGTTACCCTAGCCAGCACGTTCTCCTGATCTGTCATCAATTGAGAACGTGTGTTCAATGGTTGCCGAGTGATTGACACGCCATCACTCACCATCCACTACTGTTGACGAACTGTGGCATAGTGTTGAAGCTGCATGGACTGAGATCCCCGTACATGCCATACAATCTCTGTTTCACTCCATACCTAGGTGAATAAATGCTGTTATTGCAGCCAGAGGTGGCTGCTCTGGGTACTGATTTTTCAAGATCTATATATTCTAATTTGCTGTAAATCTAATCACTTGTTCTTTCCACTATAATGTATGTGTCCAATAAATTTGGTTACTGTTATTTGCATTCCTTCTTGGTGTAGCAATTTTAATGGCCAGTAGTGTATATTCAGTATACGACCGAATAGAAGGTAAAAAGTCGGATAAAATGATCGTGAGATCAAGGAGCATCGGATATGGTGTATATTTGACAGTTTCGTGGACAGCACTGCTAGACGCAAACAGAAACTGTATTAACTTCAAATCTCAATCTTGCTGATTACTGGAACCCATAAGTAAGAAGTAATTTAACATTGTTTAGTTAAACCTCGCTATCATGCCTTTCGATTGTGAGCGTAAGGGCGTGGTCTGTATTTTGACTACTTCAAGAGTTTGATACATTATTATAAACATAGATGAGGTAAAATTCATATCTTTATCTGAATGAATTTGTTAGGGTGTGCCAAATCTGGAAACAAATGCTGCATTAAAACCTCTGCTAATGTAGTTGTTTCTTCATCATGGATTGAAAACTCTTCAGGCAACTTAGTTAAGTAGTCAAAGTCAAATAGGATGTATCTGCTGCCCTTTGAAAGCCTTGATAATGGACCTAAAATATCCAGTGCTATCCTCTCGAAAGACACTCATCACAAGCTTGTCACTACTTCCCTACATCTTATCTCGTTTTGCACCAACTGAAAGGTTCTCAAATTTTGTGTAGAATCTTCATAATTCCTCAGTGACTTCCAGTAGAAATACTAGACATTTTTTAATCAAAACATTCAAAATTCGTTATTTTGGAATCGCAAGTTGACATTTGTAGTTACGTTCATCATAAGACTTTCACATTATGTAAAGGACGATATTTCTAATATTGAGCAATGTCCATAGAAACTAATACAGTTCAGTAGGAAAGTAGGTGGAGATGTTCTACCAACTTAGTCTCATGCTGGAAGATTTCTTTTATTCCAAAATTGGATTTATATCTGCATATTCTTTTTGGACTTCTTTAAGTCCTTCATCACTCCATTGTCTGACTTCGATATCGGTGAAGCAGTAATTGTCACACAGAAGGATTTATTAATTGATATTTTTTCTCTGATGACTCAATAATGTCATTCTGTTGCATTTCCAACAGAAGATTAGACACTTTTTCCTTCTTGCACAAATTCGATGCTGTGTCATTTTAGTTCACCCAATATCATCCGATTTCTTGGAAAAGAGCTTTTGAAATTCTTGTAAAAGCTTTCCTGCAGTGTTTCTCTAGTTATCATTTAACTCTGTACGCTGAAGAAGATCATTAATTGGATTGTCAGATGACTCAAATACTTGACATGAAAGCTTCACTTAATACAATGTTAAATGGAGAATATGCCAACAGCACTTCTCCTTTCTTTATAACCTTCGTTTTGTTGCTTTTATGAAAAGTTATTCCAGTAAGAGTTGCTAATAAAAGCAACAAAACGAAGGTTATAACGAAAGGAGAAGTGCTGTTGGCATATTAAATGGAGAATATGCCAACAGCACTTCTCCTTTCGTTATAACCTTCGTTTTGTTGCTTTTATTAGCAACTCTTTCTGGAATAACTTTTCATAAAAGTTTGACGAGTGAAGAAGTGACTAGTACACCTATAATGTTATTGTAGTATCTGGATATTCAATTAATCCATAATGGAAATTATCATCTTTTGTAAGAGTTCCGGTGCTATTATCTCAATTATTGTAGACAATTTAATTTCACTCCATCTAATTGTAAGACAAACTGATTTAATATCTCAATATTCCATATTAAATATCACGATTCTCTCTGAACACGAGTGCAATTCGTTATTATAAAAGAAAAACTGAAAATGGTTTACTTTGATAAAATCCAATCCAAGAATAAATTTATCACTTATATCACCCACATATTCCATATGAGGATAGACGGCATCCCCAAATTAGATATTAAGATAGACTTTACAATAGACATTAATCTTGTCAATTGTCAATCTGAAAGGTAATGCATGACTGCGTTTTAATGATTTTTCCCTACGTTTGAGAGTCAAGTGTATTCTGATGAGGCTTATATTGGCTCCAATATTAATTATCATTCTACAGGACGTACCCAAAGATCCCTTCCCGCTCTTGTACCGAGCGGACGTGTTTCTTCGTTTGTCTCGCTGCCTCAGCCCGCATAGCAACCATTCGTACACCCCCAGCAACGGAGTTTCGTGATTTTGCTTTCGCGACTAATTAGAAGTTTGCAATTAATTAGTTTATCTAGTTATCACTGTAGCTCTGAAGATATTTATCCCTAGTACAATTGGTGTGAATTGTGTGGCATTTCGAAAAGTAGAAGTTTGCTTTACCAAAAACCTATTTTGGATACTTCAAAAATTTCCTTATTAATCATTGTTCCTTTGGATTAATGAACATCATGATGAGCGGCTAAAACCAAGGTAAGTCCCCAGATGTCATATTATTACATTCCGTGCATTGATTTCGTGAGTTTTGATGTATAGACTGTGTTGATGGGATAACTGGAACCGAAGTTATTGACCTTTTAATAAATACATAAAATCCATGATTTTCGTCAGTTTTTCGCAAATTTTTTTCCACCTTTTTAATTATCCCTTAATGACTTCGGTTCTAATTGTCTTATCTTTCTAGATTTTTTCTCAAATTGGAGAGGATAGTGTTACGTTTCCAAAAATGTATAATTTATAATAGTAAAATCAATAGTTCTTTTCCTATAATTTTGTAAATATTTTATTTTTATTCCATTATTTTGTTTTTTTGAATATTTTGATTGCAATTCTTACCTTAAAACAACCGTAACTTTTTAATTTTTAAATCAATCCACTCCAATCTTTTTTGTCTATTCGGAGCGGATTTCTGTGACTATTCTTAAGTGTGTAATATATGTTTCCAATCAACAGTTAATGAGATATGGTCTAATTAGTACATTAAGAAATTATATTTCTTCTCGTATTTTCTCCTCGTGTTTCTTCATTTTTCCCCTATGTAGATATATTTATACTGTAGTTTTTTTTTCTTTTTTTTTTCTCTCCCCTTTCCTTCAAAATTCTGCTTTTTGCTCCCTGTTTTGTACCCCTGTTCCTTTTCATCTTAACACTTTGCGCATCGAATTTCCTGCGCTTAATTAATTTTAATAATAATCAGTTGTTTTCTCGGTTCCTAATTGTAACAGCTACATGGAACAAAGTTCTAAATTCTTTATTTCTAAATATGCTTCTAATATTCCCACTTAGTAAGTATATATATACATATTTTAAATATTATTTATTTATTTATTTTTTACTCTAAGTCCATTTTTTTTTAACTTTATCTTTCTCACGTTGCAAGATAAGCCCAAATCCATGTCTTAAGATTTTCCATTTCTCTTTCTGTGGACTTGTTCTTTTCAGCCTTAGCATCTATGCTTAGGTATAAAAACTAAAAAAAAAAAAAGAAAGGAAAAGAAAAAAATTTTTTTTTCTTCAATCTAGTTTTAGATTTAAATTTTTTTCTTTTTTTCTCTTTCTCCCGTACATTTGGACTACAACTTTTTCACGTTCTAGTCTGCCTCTTTTAAAGATGCCTAACTAAATGACTCTTTTTTTCTTTTTTTTATTTAATTGTTATTGTGTTATTATATCTGAAAGAACTGAATTTTTCTTTTACTTTCTTTATTTTTAATTTTTTTTATTTTATATATTTTTTTATGCATCTTTTTATTTTATTTATTTTGTTAATTTATTTTTGCTTATTTTAACGTTAATTTTAATTTTGAGATTTTATAATAATTTATGGTTATCAATTGTACTTTTTTAACTTTAATTTTTAATGCTTTAATTATTTTTATTTTATTTAATAATTATTATTTTTTTATAATCTTTATATATGTGTAATAATTATTTTTCAATGTTAATTTGACAATTATAACTACTTGTAAAATAAATTAATCTATATAAAATATCTTGTAAATAAGTTAATGTTTAATATTTTATAATTGTTTTTTACAAAGGCATGATATTTTAAACCCTGACATTTTTTTCTATTAAGTTAGGTCTGCTATTTGTTTTGCTGAACTTTTCATTTCTTATAAATATAATAATCTTAATTATTTCAATATAATTCAAATAATGTCAACTGTAATTTCACCTAAAGAATATATTTAATTCACTTAAATTTGAATTTTCCAGTAGTTAAATACCATAATATTTTCTTTAATTTTTATTTTTTTGTTTTTATTTTCCCTCTAATAGTTTGGAGTAGTTTATTTTAATGGAATTGGAAATTAATTTACAATTCAAACCATTAATTATTTTTTCTAAAATTTATATTTAATTAAAACTACAACCTCTAAGTGGAATTGCAGTACATAGTGAGGAGAAGATTATGGGATCACAAGTGTGGATTTTTACCCAAATTGTAGAGCAATTCAAATTGGCCCATATCTCATTGACTTGGTTGTTTATGTTATTATTTCTTACCATTTAAAATTAAGAATGATAATCAAATAATTAACAAATAGATTAGCCCAAATTAAAATACAGACATGCGATTTTCTGCGATATGCTTATCTGATGGACTCCCTTGTATCGATTCAGGTTTAATCTTTATAATTTTTTTTTGCCTTGATTAATAATCACTGTCTATTAAAATTTTTAACACAACACCATTAGTAGAGTTACACTGATGGAACTTTCTACTGAAATCGTCCCATGGGGTTTCCCTTCATGACGCTGTCTGTTTTTATAGTTTTTTTTATTATTATTTTACTTACACTTTTTTTTATTACATTAAATCACAGGAATTTGACTCATTTAGTGTGTACATCGGATGCGCGGGTTGATGCACGGGACGGGGTGATCATGGCATCTGGGTCACTTCCGCTGTATCTATTGTCAGCCTTTACATTTATAGCGATTTTTTTCATCAATAGTATATTGTCATCATTACTTATTATTATTTTTCTTAACAATAAACCTATTGGTTTAATCAGCTTTCAGCGTTTTCCGAACTGAACACGCAAATTTTAATGTCCGAATTGATTTCACCCATGAAACATACCTACACAAAGGATCTAGGAAACCTGGACTTAAATGGCTTACATTCAGACCTTGGCACTATTGATAATCTTAACTCTCATAGTGAAGAGGTTATTTTGCACCCAGTGGTAGTAAAGTCAACATTACAAATTGAAAAAAGAAGGAAAAAACAAAAAGTTAAAGATGCAACACCATTCGCAATGTTGCAATCCCTAAAGAAAATCATCGAATCAAAAAATAAGGGCAGATTCATTTTCCCGACTAAGAATCGCGATAAAGCCCTCACTCTCATTAAAAACCTACAAGAGGAATTTAAATTCGCAACTCCTCAACCAACACCCACCGTCGAAAACATTGACCCAACATCAAAAGAGCTCCTGCAAAATTTAAAGGACCAAAGGAATGAAAGGAACAAAACATACCTGCATTAGCAAATGCTATCAAATCCTTAGACAACAAACTTCAAAAGTCCACTCTACAACCTCTAAGGAAGAACCTGGAACCAAATCAGCAGAATCCAAAAACTTATAGTCAAGCGGTAAAATATCAGCCCTGCCTAATAATAAAAAGAGATCCAGCAGACAATATCGGACAAACACTACGACAAATTGAAAGTGATGTCCGACCTAAAGGTATTTACATGAGAAAAACCCATGTCGAAATCCAATGCAGGAATCATAAGGACATAACACAGCTATCAACAATTCTTAACAATAAAAAAATTACGGCGGTCCCAAAGGAAATACCAAAAATACGGGTAATTCTTCTTAACACTCCAGAAACCACCACTGATGAATCAATCCTCAACGCGATTCAGGAAGACTTAAGTCTGAAAAATTCACAGGATATTAGGATTCTCCAAACTAGGAAAACTCTAAGTAAATTCAACTTGTGGAACTGGATCTTTGAACTACCAAGACCATTAGGGCTAAAGCTCCTCAAAAATCGCTTCATTTTCCTAGGTTTAGGAAGATTCAGAATCGACCGCTTTTTGACAGTACGTAGATGCCAAAACTGCCAGTCTTTCCACCACACAACTACCAACTGCAGGAATGCCAAGTATTGTGGAAAATGCGGAGGTGAACACATGACAGATGAATGCACCGAATTTAAATCCTTTTGCATTAACTGTTTTGAGAATAATAAAAAAGGATGTCAGTACCCTACTAATCACCCCGCATATGATTTCAACTGCCCATCATATAACAACTTTACCAAAGAACAGCTAGAAAAACCAAAAAGAACAAACTACAAGCAAACCACTTACCGTAGCTCCACTAATCGATAAATAACTGATCAGCCAATTACTTAAACTAAAATGCCCACTCATAACAGCAACGATACCTCAATTACCAGTAATCACAACTTAAACAGTGCGCCATCTATACCAATTGTACAGCACCCAACTGATAAAAATTTAACTAATTTAACCTGCAACAATATAACTTGTCTCCAAGCTAACTTACAACGCAGCAGATCGGCAATTGCCCAATTTTCACAATACATAGCCACCAACAACATCGATATTAGTTTTATACAAGAACCATATGCATTGAAAGGAAGCATCAGGGGAATTCCTCTTAGATGGAAAGTTTTTCATGCAATGGGGCCGGACAACCCACGAGCGGCCATCATTGTCAATGCACCCTTTAATCCCACAATTATTCAATCAACAAGAGATCTTGTTGTGATTCAGCTGAATCTGCAACAACGTCCTTTACTTCTTGCCAGCCTGTATGCCTCACCCTATGAAAGGATTGAAACTGCTCTTCACCAGTTACATAACATCTTAGTAAGCTATCCGGGAATGCCAATAATTATTGGAGGAGACTTTAATGCGCATAACATACTGTGGGGCTACACTTCTAATGACCATAGAGGACTCCTCTTAGAAGACTTCATTCCACAGCACCATCTCTCTATCGCTAACGACCAGGGCTGCCCACCAAAATTCGAAGGCCCTGTTGGAATCGGATGGCCAGACTTGACCATAGTAAACGATTTTGCCTCCAGCCTAATAGATCAGTGGACAGTGACTGACGATGTTACGTGCTCTGACCATAAATACATAACTTTTCGCATCTCTTCGAAATCTATCATCACTTTTAATAGACGTTACAATACCTACAAAGGTCAACACAAGTTTATTCAAAAAATCAAGCCCAAGCTGAATCAACTTAAAATAGAACTTCAACGAGTCAATACACCCAACGAACTGGAACAAATAACTATCCAACTCCTGGATGTTATAAAATCAACGTCAGAAGAGGTCTTCAGTATCCGAAATCCAGTTCAGAAAACGAACCTGTCTTGGTGGACAACCAGCCTGAGGAGTCAAAAGCAAAAAACAAGGGCTATACGAAGATTAATGAAAAATGCACCTACACCAGCCATTAGAGATCAGCTACATCTTAAGTATAAGCAACACCTGGCCATCTATAAAAGATCAATTTTAGAAGCAAAATTGCAGAGCTGGTCACGGTTCTGCACAACGAACAATAAAGAACATGGCATTATTAAACGAATTGTTACCAACAAAACTTTCCAGCCCACACAGTTTCAGACTCTCACGACTACAACCAATACTACTCAGACTACCACCACCATACTTCAGGACCTTTTGAAAGCTACTTTTCCAGCAGATGACATTGCAACTGACAATCAACACCACCGCAGAATTAGAAGTCTGTCCCTGAATCCCACAACCATAATGGACCCACCCTTTGCATTCAATGAACTAAAGTTTATTATCAAGAATCTTGTCAATTCAAAAGCTCCCGGCCTAGATGGGATAGACAATGTGATTGTCAAGCTGCTCTTTCGAGCAAATGCAACTTTCCTCCTGCAATATTTTAATCTTTGCCTTACGCTTAAGACTTTCCCCAAACCATTCAAACAGGGCCAGGTTATTTACTTTCTTAAGAAGAATAAAAACCCTAGTCTCCCGACCTCCTATCGGCCAATCTGCTTATTATCAGCCCTTGGGAAGGTTTTGGAGAGATTGACCATAGGAAGGCTCAAACATCACTTGCATAAAACAAAATTCCTTAGTAATCACCAATACGGATTTCGAAGCAACAGCTCAACAGAACACGCCTTCCAAAATCTTAGAAACCTAATTGACGAATCACACCATAAGCAGAACTACGTAGCACTCATTGCGCTGGATATCCAGCAGGCTTTTGACTCACTTTGGTGGCCAGGGCTGCGTCAAGCACTGCTACAAACTAGATGTCCAAGTAATATAACATCCTTGATCTTCAGCTTTTTGGAAGACAGATCGCTCACCACGGTTCATGATGGAGGGTGCGTCACTATTCCTCACACCAGGGGATGCCCACAGGGATCTGTTGGCGGCCCCATCCTGTGGAACATCTTCTTTAACGAATTATTAACTTCATCCTGGCCAGAACATACTAAAGTAATTGCCTTCGCCGACGACACATTATTAGTAGTTGAAGGTAATACAAAAGCGTCTCTGCAATCACATTGTAATGAATCTTTGCAACATTTTTCAAAATACTGTAGAAACTTAAAGCTCACAGTTTCTCATCCTAAATCGCAAATCCTTATCCTGCACCAGAAAAGAAAACATTTAAAATCAAATCCCAGAATAACCTTAGAAAATAATAGCCTAAAGCATACTAAAACACTAAAATATCTCGGGGTAACAATAGATTGCAAAATGTCCTTCCTACAACATATCAGGCAGTTAAAGACAAAGATGATACCAATAGTTCAGCGTTTCCGCTCCATGATCGCAAGAGATTGGGGCATTAAAAGTAAAATTACTAAAGCAATTTATCTTTCTGTCATGGAGAAAATGGTTACTTATGGCTCATCCTTGTGGATTCTACCCATGACGGTTAGGAAGCAGCGGCAATTAGACAGCCTACAACGCTACTTTACATTATTAATCACGAGAAGCTTCAGGACCACGTCCACAATTGCCCTCAACACACTGGCAGGCCTGCCACCACTTCATCTTACTTGCATCCAGCTAGCGCACAAAACTAGGGTACTGCAACTGCAGGAAACTACTGTGCTGGGAGACCAAACCCTCAGTGCGTCTGACTATGAATATCCTGTGCATAAAGACTGTGTCCATCCATCGTTAAGACTTAAGGGGATACACATCCACAATCTGCCCTCCAAACCCTCCTCGCCAGCAAAAGGTCAAATCCAACTGATCACACCTTACAATATCTATACGGATGGATCACATATTGACGGTAAAACAGGTGCCGCCCTAATAATTTATCATAAAGGCAAACAACTTCAAGAATACAAAATTAAGCTGAGGAGTTAATTCAGTCTTTCAAGCAGAGGCCATAGCCATTTTTGAAGCTATCAACATCATTGATGCACAAGGCCTCAGATCTGTAACCATTTGGTCTGATAGCTCATCAACTTTGCATGCGTTACTTTACCCACTTCACACATCACCAATAATACATGCCATACAGGAAAAACTAGCAACTGCAACTTCGCACATCAATCTAAGCTGGATTAAAGCGCATCAAGGTGATGTTGGAAATGAGTGCGCAGACATCGCTGCAAAGGAAGCCACAAAAATTGATGAATCCAAAGCATTAGTGATTCCATACCCAAGATCTTCCCTTATCAAACAACTGAAGCACTTCACACTTCAAAAATGGCAGTCTCTGTGGGACAATGCAACAACAGGTCGAATTACCAAACATCTACTCTCAGAAGTCTCTAGCAAGCTAACGTATGATAATCCATACCTCAACCAGCTGCTAACATTTCACGGTCCATTTCCACAATACTTCCAAAGATTCAGAAAGGCAGTTTCATCCACCTGTATCTGTGGAGCCCAAGGAGATCCTTTCCACTATGTCCTAGAGTGGCCAGAGACTGAGAATTACCACCTACAGAAGAACTCCCAACAGACCAACATAGAGTTCCTGAGATTTTGCTTGAAAGATCGTCACCGCAGATTACTCCTCACAAAGCTAATGATTCATCTCAACAAACGAGGAT
Source organism: Latrodectus hesperus (assembly GCA_037975125.1). Taxonomy (NCBI): domain Eukaryota; kingdom Metazoa; phylum Arthropoda; class Arachnida; order Araneae; family Theridiidae; genus Latrodectus; species Latrodectus hesperus. Next base: position 29,428 of record JAJQOW010001307.1, on the reverse strand, counting down.
TAGAACTTTGTCAGGATTTAGGCCACGATTCCACAGACGATATAGAAGATTCCACAGACGAATCAGAAAACTATCCTTAGTTAATTTCTTCCACAATTAATAATTGTGTATAAATTTTTTATATGAGCTTAATGAAATTTATGAACTGTATGTTCCGAATTGTTTGGGCTTTTCAAACATTATGAGCCCGTTTTAGAACCTTAAAAACTTATTGAATCCTATTCCCTTTTAGTACCTCAGAAACTTTTTAAATAATTTATTAGGAATTATTTAAAAATTATTTAAAAAATGCTTTTAAAAGCTAAGGTGCTTATTAAACTTGTATAAGCTGCCTGCCTGTATATAGTTATCAACTTTCATATCATGCCATTTTTTTTATTTTTTTTTCATAATTAAGTGTTCATACTATTTATAATCTTGCTTTCAATGTATATAAAGTTTTTATTGCCATAATTACCCTAGAAATTGTTAACTGTCTTTCATTGATTGAAAATTGTTTCTCCATTGTTTGTTGTATATGTCATGTTATATTTAATTTTTAACTCAGAGAAAATATTTAATGCTATTCCCTGATGCTCAGCAGGGCTTAAAGCCCCTTAAAATGTTTTGTAACTTCTTGCTACCAATTTCTAAGTACAATTTATTTGCCTTGTTAAATGCTACGATGGTGGCGCCCTCACGGACCTCGTAGAGGTGTGGAGCATACTAGGTGTTGGGGAGACGGCACCCGTTAACCTAAAGGTACAGTCCGGGGTCTCCCCACACAGTTATGTATGTATGTATGTATATATGTACAGGACGTACCCTTTGTTGACGTACCCTAAAACAAAAAATCCGTTATCACCGCCACTTATGGAAAAAATATGATACACTTTGAAATGGATTTATTTACGTAGACTAAAGCAGATGTGATATCCCATTGGAGAACCTAATGGCTTTTTGTGCCTGCTAATACTGCACACTAACGATGAAGTACTGAAAGGCCATATCTTGACGTGTCTCAACTGAGCAGTCCAAGAAGGGAAACTCACTGAATATCACCAGTCACCTCTTTCAGACTTTCCTCAGCTTTTTGATAGCGATACTTTAACAGTAGTAGACAATATTATATAGTGCATTTCTTTTTGAACCGCAGCAAAATCGATAAGACTCGAAAATTATGTTGCTTTTCCGAAAGCATGTTGAGGATGTTGGCCGTGCCTCCTCTTGAAGATGCTGCCGGTTGAAATGTTTGGCTCGTTGTTCCATCCATTAACTTCCACTTTCATCGTAAACTGTGTTTTATTTATTTGCAAGAATGATTTTTCATAGAATGCTCAGAGTTGAATCGTGGCTCAGGAAGGCATAATTGCCTTATTGAGCTACTCATGTTTATCTGACATTCACTTCTTCAGACTTTATGTCTCCTTTTTCCCATTTTCTAATATTTCATCAATGATTTCTTATGCCTTCTTGTCAATACATTCTTCTGTCTTCAATAGTTTAGTTTCAACGGAGGTTATCTTCCATTGCATTAATCTTCTCCGGAATGGTATTAACGAAACCTTCTTTAACACTAATAATATTCTTCTTAAGATCATCGTGCCCGAATTTTATCTCTTTCATTATTTTAGTTTTAGTCTCTTCTTGCCCAATTTCATCTCTTCCGGTCCAGTTTTCATCCCTTCTTGTCTAGGTTCCATCTCTTTCTATATAGCCTTCATCTCGGTTTTCATTTCAGTCACCTATTCAGACAACTTTCGAGAAAACCTTGTCATTTTATCTATATCTGTTTTCTAATCATATAATGCCTGAAGTCTTCAATCCCATTCCAGGCACCAGTTTACCTGCGCTTTGGAGTTCATGTTGTTTGAGAGGTGCCAAAACAATCTCTCAAGATTTTATTCCTAGCAATTTCAACAATCCAGCTGAATAGGCCAAAATTACACAGTTCCAATGCAGCTAATATAACAGGAAATGACTTCGAAATACAGAAATCTCTGATACCTCAGAGAGACAACAGCTTCTATGCGCTAAATTAGTATTTAAAATTAATTGTCTTCTCAGTAACTATATTATGCCGTGTGGCTGTATTTATACAGGGCATGTCGAAACAATCTTAAAGTTTCTGGTTTCTTGAAGATTCTCACCGTCTCTCCTAGTACTACCCTAGGGATTTGATAAAGGATTTTTCTATAAATGTCATTTTATTCAAATTGCTCTAAATGTCAACAATGGTCGATGGTTCAGTTGGAAAAGTGGAGCAGTGCACCCCATGTGGCTAGCTTAGCTGGCACACGACAATGAATGGGTGAATCAATTAACAATGGTCATCAAATGGTCAATATATCCAAAAAGTCTCCAAAAATCATTAGAAATACCATTTTTAATGTAGAATATACATAAATTGTAATATTTCTACCCAAAATATGAGTATTTTATATCTGAGATATTTTAAGAAAAGACAAGTAATGTTTAGAAATTTATAATATTATTATTCCAAGTGTCCACATAAGTAAAACAGTTATTAAAGAAGAGAAAATATAACTTTACATTGTAAGTAGATTAACAACTATATTTTTTTAGTAAATTCTAACTATAACCAAATAAAAATTCCAAAATATCATATTTAGAATTTGAATTATTAATAACAAAGGCAGTATTTTGTTTTCTGACATTTAAACTACTTTATTGAAAGAGAAGCTATAATATTTTGCCAAAATGTCTGAATAATCAAAATATAATTCTTTTATCCATTTAATTGATTTGGGATTTCTTTATTTTCACTAAAATCATCAAAAGTTTCATTTGTTTATTAATGCATATTTACAGTTACTAGTATGTAATTTCACTTGCTCTATTTTTAGGTTCTAATGAGTAAAAATTATACAATTATATATTTAAAGACTGAAAATTCTACTGGAAGTTAGTTAAACAATTTATGTAATCAGTTTCATTCACAAAATATAAAATATGAAATAAAGTATTTTAGTAAAACTTTAAAATAAGTAACATATTGCTTATTGAAATAATATTCGTTGGTATTGATTATCACAAACTACCTCAGAAATTTAAATGAAAATTAAATTTAATAAAACTATTTTTACAACAAAAGACGAACAAGCCAATATTTAAATCTGTAGTATTTTTTAGGATAACCATTTTAAATGAACAAATATTAAGAGAAAATACAATCTCAAAAAGTAAAAAGAATATATTCAAATGTAAAAACATTTTCGTAATAATGAGAACTAGATGTTTGGTTAATATTCCTCTTCTAAATAACAGTGTATCTCAATTTCTTCGCAGTTTTAAGATGAAGAAAATTTTCTTCTGTTATGTGAGGCTTAAACGATACTATATACCAAAATATTTCACACAGTTTGACAGAAAATACATATTTTTGAAACTGAATACTGCAAATAAAAACCTTTGAATCGCAATTATATTCACAATAATGTTTAACCACTTTAATACTATATTTTCGAATAAAAGACTGAAAAAATATTCATTGATTCAATAAAAGTCATATCACAAATCAAATCTCAGTCATCATTTGTCAATTTACTAAAATTTACTCATTAGCATTTTATGTTGTAAAAACTAATTTTCTTCATCGTATACAATAATCTAGTTAGCATTGAAGATGTTTTTTAAATATTAAGCATTATTATATTTGCTTCACTAAAAAATAAAAAATATAAGAATGCAAAAATAAATAAGATTAAGACAATAAAATAAATTTACAAAATTCTTAAAGTGTTATGAAAAAACTGAAAAAAATAAAACTTTTAAGATAATTTCAGATTAAAATCCAAATATATAAGATATTTGTATACTATGCATTATATAAATTTTATACACAATACATAATATTAAATTAATCGCTTAATATTAATTAACTTATTCTGAAAAATATTTATAATTAATTTGCCTAGTAACATCTTTTTGGTACTGATTTTTTCCCTTTTCATATTTACTTTTCTCCTAATAAGCAATATAATATAAAAAACTGTTAGACATTATTAATATATTGACATGTTATTATGTGGATTTATACATAGATGGTATTATCAAAAGTTTGGAAAGCCCTGTGAACAGAAATGAGATCTTTGAATACTCTTCGTATGCATCTATATGTAATAATAGCTAATATTTTTTTATAAATTGAATTCTTTATATTTTGGAATTAATGGTTGGTGTTTTAAAGCCATTGGCATCAATTATTTCAAAATTTAAAAGTACCTTTCAGATTTTCAACTAGGGTATATCATATGTGCCCATCTAACCGGAGCAAGTGCGACGAAAACCCCTCGAATATAGAAATTTCTAGAGATTTCTAGAGGTTTAACTTAGACAAATGTAAATGGTGGATGGAAAGCATAGCTCATTAAAAGCTACCAAAAATTGCACAGGATTGTCATGTCTGAAAAGCAAACAACTGCAACAAAATTTATCGCAAAGCTCAATCTGCCTCTGGATTCTCTAGTGCATATGATTTCCATTAGATTTTCCTTAAAATAGAACATTTAAGGCATAACAGGAATTAATCAATTGCTTTTTACGAATATCAGTGTTAAACTTCATCTACAATGGTGAAACACTCTCACAATCTATTCGATTTATGTGTGTAAAAAAGAAAAGGTCTGACGAATAATCTTTTACGTTTTCCCTAAAATAGGATAGATGAAAGTTTAGAGAACAGCTGAAAATGCATATCAAACCATGCCTTTGTTTTCTGCTGAGTTAATTGTAAACTTAGAAGGAAGGATCATTGGATACATTTAAAAAGGCGTATTAGCTGATGAGGTCAATTATATGACGTAAACTTAAAATAAAGCACAGAATGAAGTTACACATCTACCTTGATCCCCATAGTTGCCGTACAAAATGTCAAGAATGAAGATGGATATGTCATAATGTGGGCAAACATGTCGTGATTTTCAGCTTGATTAATCATATTTCCTAAGGTAAAGATCTAAAGATCTAAAGGTATGAGCGGAAATTATAGAAAAATAAGAAGGAGATGAACAGGGTATTATTGTATCTATTAATGGAGCGGAATACAAAGATGAAGTTAAAAATCTATGTTATCCCACATACTCTTTTTGATCTCAATACAGTTGAACTGTTGTTGCTTATTTCAAAGTGCCCAAAAGGGAGTCAATATCCTCCAACGCTATCTCTGCCAGAGTTTTCACTATATGAATAATTGGTTTAGATATATACAATATTCTTCTAAAAAGTAATCAGCATATATAGTGTAATTAATCCTGCAGAAATCTAAGTCTGTATTACATACCAAAGGCAGTCCTACACAGTGCTAATGTAGGATTTTCTATGAATTTACAATGTTCACATATTTTTGAAAACTATCATTTCATTAACAAAAAAAATTTATATTTTTATTAAGTTATGTATTTTTATTTTGCAAAAATTGTATGTATTTTTATTTAGAAAAAATTGCATCTTCGATTAATCATGACTGAATAGGATTAGAATAGGTTGATTAAATTAAGCTTATGACAAGCATGACGGTATTGTGTTACATTATATATGTATATAATGTAACACAATATTGTCATGCACGTCACGAGCTTAATTAAATCAAAATAATCTAATCCTATACATACATTTCAAAAATTATAAGAAATGAAAAACTTGTGAAACAGTTCTTTGTAAAAAAGAACTGTAGTAGGATGTTAAAAACAATGACGCAGAAACTTGATGATAGAACTAAGCAAATTCATTTAAAAATTACATGTATTAAAAACTAAATTTTAACACCGTTCAATTATGAAACGAACAGTAAAAATCTTAAGATGTTCCAAACAATTTATTGTTTTGTTCTACTTTATATCATTCTAGTGAAAAATATTTAATCTACACAGCTGGCTACTGAAATTGCAACACCATGAAACACAAGAGATATCACAACAAAATTTATTTTCTAGATAACATGTTGACCATGTATCAAGTGATTAAATTTATAGATTTCTGTGGATGTGTGGTTCCTGCCAAAATAAGTGATCATGAGTAGCCACCATTATTGAAGATCATCACTGCCACACGCCTTGACATTGATTCAAAGAGACTATGGATGTGTTCTTGGGGTACAGCAGACGAAGCAGCTTCCACGCGTTGCTAAGGTGGATCTGGTGTGGCAGCTGGGAATGTAATCTAGGTCAATCGTTGAACAACCATGGATCACATGTTTTCTATCTGCAAAAGATCCTTCAAACCAGCCACCCATGGAAACAGTTCAATATGGTGATTGTCAAAGAACACTAGGACAATGTATGCCATGAGTAGTCGCACATTATCCTCTTTAAATATGGCTGTGTGCAAGTCCTGAAGGTAAGAAAGAACAACTGCCATTAACAACTCGTAGATGTAGCTCTGGTTTTTAAAGTACTGGCAATGCGTATTAGAGGAGTGCGAGAGTGATATCCAATATCGCCTCATACCATAATAATTAAATTTTATGAAAATGTTGCTTTTGAGGTAAAACTTATTCATTATTTATGCTTTGGTGCATCTGATATTTGTGTTTCTTTATTAAATATTTAATATCTTTATTTGTCTTTTATTTTAGGACTGTGGAAGTGATAATCTAGAGAAGATGCATAATGACGGACTCTGCTGAAGTTTAAAATTCATATTCATTAAAATAAAATTTAAAATTGTGCATGAAATATAAATTATTATTATTAAAATACTATTAAAAATACTAAATAAAATATCAGTGGCATGTCTACAAAAAAGTTATTTCTTCAAAAATTACAATTACATCAACTGTAAATAAATATATTCCTTTTTGTTCTTTTCCACAGTTAGATTTGTAAAAGAATGATCTGTTTTTTTAAATCGTAAGCATATTCATTCGAAAAAATTATTTCTTTCAAAAATAATTATTTTGTAAAATGTTATATTTGAAATGAGTTCATACTTATTTAAGTATATTTTAGGATGTTAGTAAGAAATTAAGCAAATTAAATATATTTAAGTGGAATAAAAACATTTTTAATCAGGAAAAGTGCCAAATAGTTTTTTAACCTAATTCCTAATTGATGTACTCTTTACAATAAATGGTGCTCAACTGAAACTCCGGTTCCGATATGGCCTGGTTGGTTTGGGCGTCTTTCTTATTTATCGGCAGGAAGTGAGTTTCAATCCCGGCTGAAACGAAGATACTTAGTGTTCAGTAAAGGCTTAGGCAGTTATGTCAGGTTAAATGATCTTGGTGAAAATGTCTTCCAAGTGAAATGATACCACCAGGAGTGGCTGGCCAAGCATTGTAAGTTTTCTACTTGGTCCCTCCTTCAAAATCACGAAGACTCCACCTAGCTGGTCCTCTAACTGGTAAAACCCGATTCAGAGAAGCATAATGATGCAATAATAATTGAAGCTCCAATGACAAGGGCCATGATACTTTTAGTTTCTAAATGTTAGTATATTCATTCATAATTTTAAATTTATCATTGATATTCAATGCATAATTCAACATCAAAATGTTTCTCACATTGTGTACAGTATCTGTGTGAAAGAGAATATTATTTTGCTAATTTCATAGGTTTCAGTCTCTTTTTCTTCTTTTGTTGATTTCTATGTATAATTTACTCTTTAACAAAGAAATAAAAGTTTTTTGAAAAATGAATTAGCAGTTCAAGGCAAGAGCGTACATTTTTTCAATTTTTTTTTCATTTGAGTGATAATGATAGAACACTTATTTAAACCACAGACTTCTATGAAATATTTATAACATTCATTCAAATTCAATAATTACTGTGTTTCCATCACGATCTTTGTTTCTGTAAGAGTAGACGAGAATTTATTGCTTTCACGCATAAATATGTCAAATTGATAAATAAATCATAAAATAAACCATTTGCCTTATACACGCAAAATATAGTGATCAATGTGTCTTAAAATTACTATCTTTTTTAAAGCAGAGGAGAAATATAAAGTTTTTTCATACCATTATAATTAAGAAATTAACATGCATACATTTTAAAACCCAAAAATGTCATAATAAAAGTATGAAGTTTTAAATATTTTACAAGAATTTAAATGATGTTTACGCTAATTGACTTGACGTCAAAATCTAATTTTCTGTAACGTTTCTGAAAGGTTCTACGCTAACTCGCTTAATATTGGTCTTAGAACTTCGAAGATACATTCCTAAAGAAAAAGTTATTGCTCGCAAAATCGCCAAATATCTTGCCAATGGTGGCCATCCCGCCAATTAACTGGCACAATACTGCTTTTAACGTAGGACACACCTAAATTATAGGATTTTTGTAAAAAATTGGATTATTTCATATCTTTATGAAATATTTTAAGTAATGTTTAGGAATGTTTAGGAATACAAGTAATATTTTGGAATTAGTAATATTTCCCCGCTATTACGTTTATACATCTGAGGCAATACAATTGAGGGCAGGAGCTTCTCTACATCTTATCTCGTTTTGGACCAACTGAAGGGTTTTCAAATTTAGTGTAGATCAAATTTTGTATTTTTCTTCATCATTCCAAAGTGATCTCCAGTAGAAATACAATAAATTTTTTTCATAAAATTCGAAATTCGTTATTTTGGAGTCGCAAGTTGACATTTGTAGTTACGTCCACCAAAAGACTTTCACATTCTGTAAATGACGATATTTCTAATATTGAACAATGTCCATAGAAACTAATACAGTTTAGTATTAGGAAAGTAGGTGGAGATGTTTTACCAACTTAGTCTCATACTGGAAGATTTCTTTTATTCCAAAATTGGATTTGTATCTGGATATTCTTTTTGGACTTCTTTAAGTCCTTTATCACTCCATTATCTGATTTCGATATCGGTGAAGCAGTAATTGTCACACAGAAGGATTTACTAATTGATATTTTTTCTCTGATGACTCAATAATGTTATTCTATTGCATTTCCAACAGAAGATTAGACACTTTTTTCTTCTTAGCAGATGGTAATTTTCTCAGATGTTGTTGATGGGATAATGATTCTTGCACCAATTCGATGCTGCGTCATTTTAGTTCGCCCTATATCATCCGATTTCTTGGAAAAGAGCTTTTGAAATTCTAATAAAAGCTTTTCTGGAGCGCTTCTCTGTTTATCATTTAACTCTGTACGCTGAAGGAGTTCATTAATTGGATTGTCAGATGACTCAAATACTGTGGCTTGAAAGCTTCACTTAATACACTGTTAAATGAAGAGAATGTCAACAGCACTTCTCCTTTCTTTATAACCTTCGTTTTGTTGCTTATATTAGCAACTCTTACTGGAATAACTTTTCATGAAAGATTGACGAGTGAAGAAGTGACTAGTACACCTATAATGTTATTGTAGTATCTGGATATTCAATTAATCCATAATGGAAATTATCATCTTTTGTAAGGGTTCCGGAATTATTATCTCAATTACTGTAGGCAATATAATTTTACTCCTTCTAGTTGTAAGACGAAATGATTTAATATCTCAATATCCCATATTAAATATCACGATTCTCTCTGAACATGAGTGCAACTCGTTATTATTAAAGAAAAACTGAAAATGGTTTCCTTTGATAAAACCAATCCAAGAATAAATTTATCATTTATATCACCCACATATTCCATATGATGATACACGGCATCCCCAAATTTGATATTATGATAGACTTTTTCATGAACATTAATCTTGTCACTTGTCATTCTGAAAGGTAATGCATAACTGAGTTCAAATAATTTTTCCCCAAGTTTGAGAGTCAAGTCACTTCTGATGAGGCTTATATTGGCTCTAATATTAATTATCATTCTACAGGACGTACCCTTTGTTAACGTACCCTAAAACAAAAAATCCGTTATCACCGCCACTTATGGAAAAAATATGATACACTTTAAAATGGATATATGTACGTAGACTAAAACAGATGCGATATCCCATTGTAGAATCGAAGGGATTTTCGTGCCTGATAATCCTGCACACTAGCGATGAAGTACTGGAAAGCCATATCTTGACGTGTCTCAACTGAGCAGTCCGAGAAGGGAAACTCACTGAATATCGCCAGTCACTTCCTGCAGACTTTCGTCAGGTTTTTGATAGCTTTACTTTAAATGTAGTCGACTATATTGTTTAATGCATTTCTCTCCGAACCGCAGCAAAGTCGATAAGACTCGAAAATCATGTCTTCGCTTTCCTAAAAGCATGTTGAGGGTCATGGAATGCTGAGAGTTTTATCGTGTCTCAGGAAGGCATAATTGCTTTATTGAGCTACTCATGTTTATCTGACATTTGCTTCTTCAGACTTTAAGTCTCCTTATTCCCATTTTCTAATATTTCATTAATGATTTCTTTAACATTCTTGTCAATACATTTTTCTGTCTTCAAAAGTTTAGTTTCAACTGAAGTTATCTTCCATTGCATTCATTTTCTCCGGAATGGTATTAAAGAAACCTTCTTTAACACTAATAATATTCTACTTAAGATCATCCTGCCCAAATTTTATCTCTTTCATCCTCTTAGTTTTAGTCTCTTCTCGCCCATTTTCATCGCTTCCGGGCCAGTTTTCATCCCTTCCTGCCTAGTTTTCTTTAATTCTTGTCCAGGTTCCATCTCTTTCTATATAGCCTTCATCTCGGTTTTCATTTCAGTCATCCATTCAGACAACTTTCGATAAAACTTTTTCATTTTATCCATATCTGTTTTCTAATGATACAATGCCTGAAATCTTTAATCCCCTATCAGGCACCAGTTTACCTGCAATTTGGAGTTCATGTTGTTTGAAAGTTGTCAAAACAATCTCTCAAGATTTTATTCCTAGCAATATCAACAATCCAGCTGTATAGGCCAAAATTACACAGTTCTAAGTCAGCTAATATAACAGGAAACGACTTCTAAATACAGAAATCTCTGATACCTCAGAGAGACAACAGCTTCTATGCGCTAGATTAGTATTTAAAATTAATTATCTTCACAGTAACTATATTATGCCGTATGGCTTTATTTATACAGGACTTGTGAAAACAATCTTTAAGTTTATGGTTTCTTGAAGGTTCTATCCATCTCGCCAAATACTGCTCTAGAGATTTGATGAAGGATTTTTCTATAAAAGTCATTTTTATTCAAATTGCTCTAAATATCAACAATGGTCGATGGTTCAGTTGGAAAAGTGGAGCAGTGCACCCCATGTAGCTAGCTTAGCTGGCACACGACAATGAATGGGTGAATCAATCAACAATGGTCATCAAATGGTCAAGAATATTTCCAAAAAGTCTCGTAATCACTAGAAATACCATTTTCAATGTAGAATATACATCAATTGTAATATTTTTGCCCAAAATATGAATATTTTATATCTGAGATATTTTAAGAAATGACAAGTAATGTTTAGAAATTTGTAATATCATTATTCCAAGTGCACACATAAATAAAACAGTTATTAAAGAAGAGAAAATATGACTTTACATTGTAAGTAGGTTAACAACTATATTTCTTCAGTAGGTTTTAATTATAACCAAATTAAAATTCCAAAATATCATATTTTAAACTTTGAATTATTAATACCAAAGTCAGTATTTTGTTTTCTGACATTTAAACTACTATATTGAAAGAGAAGATATAATATTTTGCCAAAATGTCTGAATAATCAAAATAAAGCTCTTTTATCCAATTAATTGATTTGGGATTTCTTTATTTTCATGAAAATCATCAAAAGTTTCATTTGTTTATTGATGCATTTTTACAGTTACTAGCATGTAATTTCACTTGCTCTTTTTTTAGGTTCTAATGAGTAGAAATTATGCAATTATGTATTTAAAGACTGAAAATTCTGCTGGAAGTTAGTTGAACAATTTATGTAATCAGTTTCATTCACAAAATATAAAATATGAAATAAAATATTTTAATAAAACTTTAAAATAAGTAACAAATCGCTTATTGAAATAGTATTCGTCAGTATTGATGTATCTCAAACTACCTGAGAAATGTAAATGAAAATTAAATTTAATAAAATTATTTTTACAACAAAAAAACGAACAAGCCAATACTTAAGCCTTAAATATTTTTTTAGGACAACCATTTTAAATTAACAAAAATTTAGAGAAAATACAATTTCAAAAAGTAAAAAGAATATATCCAAATGTAGAAAAGTTTTCTTAATAATGAGAACTGGATGTTTGGTTAATATTCCTCTTCTAAATAACAGTATATCTCATTTTTTTCGCAGGTTTTAAGATGAAGAAAATTTTCTTCTTTTATGTGAGGCTTAAACAATATTATATACCAAACTATTTCACACAGTTTGACAGAAAATACATATTTTTGAAACTGAATGCTGCAAATAAAAACATTTGAATCGCAATTATATTCACAATAATGTTTAACCATTATAATACTATATTTTCGAATAAAAGACTGAAAAAATATTCATTGATTCAATAAAAGTCATATCACAAATCAAATCTCAGTCATCATTTGTCAATTTACTAAAATTTACTCATTAGCATTTTATGTTGTAATGACTCATTTTCTTCATCGTATACAATAATCTATGATGAAGATGTTCATTAAATATTAAGCATTATTATATTTGCTTCACTAAAAATAAAAAATATAAGAATGCAAAAATAAATAAGATTAAGACAATAAAATAAATTTACAAAATTCTTAAAGTGTTATGAATAAACGGAAAAAAAATAAAACTTTTAAGAAATTTCAGATTAAAATCCAAATATATAAGATATTTGTATACAATACATTATATAAATTTTATACACAATACATAATATTAAATTAATCGCTTAATATTAATTAACTTATTCTGAAAAACATTTATAATTAATTTGCCTAGTAACATCTATTTGGTACTGATTTTTTTCCCTTTTCATATTTACTTTTCTCCCAATAAGCAATATAATATAAAAAAACTGTTAGACATTATTAATATATTGACATGTTATTATGTGGATTTATACATAGATGGTATTATCAAAAGTTTGGAAAGCGCTGTGAACAGAAATGAGATCTTACAATACTCTTCGTATGCATCTATATGTAATAATAACTAATATTTTTTTTATAAATTGAATTCTATATATTTTGGAATTAATGGTTGCTGTATTAAAGCTATTGGAATCAATTATTTCAAAATTGTAAAGTACCTTTCATATTTTCAACTATTGTATATTATACGAGTCCGTCTCAAGTGCGACGAAAACCACTCCAATTTAGGCATTTCTATAGGTTTAAACTAGACAAATGTGAATGGTGGATGGAAAGCAAAGCTTATTAAAAGCTACCAAAAATTGCACAGGATTGTAACATCTGAAAAGCAAACAACGGCAACAAAATCTATCGCAAAGCTCAATTTGCATCTGTATTCTCTAGTGCATATGATTTCCATTAGAACGATTCCTAAAAATAGAACATTTAAGGCAGAACAGGAATTAATCAATTGCTTCTTACGAAAATGTTAGTGTTAAACGTCATCTACAATGGTGAAACACTCTCACTGTATATATATATATATATATATATATATATATATATATATATATATATATATATATATATATATATATATATATATATAACACAATATCGTTATGCATGTCATAAGTTTATTTAAATCAACCTATTCTAATCTTGTACATACTTTAAAAAATTATAAGAAATGTAAAATTTTCGAAACAGTTCTTTGTAAAAACGAACTGCAGTAGGATGTTAAAAACAATGACGCAGCAATTTGATGATAGAACTAAGCAAATTCATTTAAAAATTACATGTATTAAAAACTAAATTTTAACACCGTTCAATTATGAAAAAAACAGTAATAACCTTAAGATGTTCCAAACGTTTTATTGTTTTGCTCTACTTTATATCATTATAATGAAAAATATTTAATCTACACATCTGGCTACTGAAATTGCCACACCAAGAAACACAAGAGATATCACAACAAAACTTATTTTCTAGATAACATGTTGACCATGTATCAAGTGATTAAATTTATATTTTTCTGTAATGTGTGATTCCTGCCAAAATAAGTGGCCCTGAGTAGCCACCATTGTTGACGATCATCGCTGCCACACGCCTTGACATTGATTCAAAGAGACTTTGGATGTGTTCTTGGGGTACAGCAGACGAAGCAGCTTCCATGCGTTGCTAAAGTGGATCTGGTGTGGCAGCTGGGAATGTAATCTAGGTCAATCGTTGAGCAACCATGTATCACATTTTTTCTATCTGCAAAAGATCCTACAAACGAGCAAGTCATGGGAACAGTTCAATATGGTGATTGTCAAAGAACACCAGGACAATGTATGCCATGAGTAGTCGCACATTATCCTCTTTAAATATGGCTGTGTGCAAGTCCTGAAGGTAAGAGAGAACAACTGCCATTAACAACTCGTAGATGTAGCTCTGGTTTTTAAAGTACTGACAATGCGTATTAGAGGAGTGCGAGAGTGGTATCCATTATCGCCTCATACCATAATAGACAGCGCAGGACTAGTGTGAGATGGGAAAATAACTCAGTTATTCAGGATCCTCTCTCAACGGTGACTCCAGACTCGAATGTGACCATCGTGGTATTGCAGTTAGAAGTGTGACTTTTCAGTAAAGACATTCTGCCGTCTACATCCTTCTTTCATCGCACCATTGACGCTGGAGACGCCAAGGGTAGACAAAGTAATGGACGTCTTGCGGACAGACCACTCTGCTGTAAGCGATGTTGAATGTTACACGCTGACACTAGATGTTGCGTTACAGACTAAATGTGCTGTGCTAAGGTTGGTGAAAAGGCTTAGCATTTTGTCACTGCCATGCGATTAATTTGCCTATCATCACGGGAAGTGCTTCACTTAAGTTGATGCGATCGAATCCATCTGTCCGTCGTACCCTCCTGCATCCAAATATCACATATCGGCATTTCAATTATTTAACATGTCGAACATGACTACCGGTTTCTCTGAAAGATAATCCACAATATCGGTAGGTCATTATCTTTCCTCAGTCGAACTCGCATACTTGATCAAAAAATGATCGCTATTTTCTAGGAGGCAAAATTGATCGTTTTTTGAAGAAAAACACAAGAAAAACACAGCTGCCCAACTTAAAATCGTCGAAAAAAAGTTTAAGAAGCATAGGGAAGTTGATAAAGTAAGTTATATTTATGTATTTCATCAAATTATTTTCTTAAAAAAACAAACATATTTTATAAACAAAAATGTATATTCACTTTTTCTTCCACAATGAAACAGTAAATTAAAATAAAAACAACTTTTAGTTTCGAGTAATATTTCCGCCTTCAGAAAAGAATTAGAAAGCAATTTTTTTTTACCCTTTTAAAAAGTATTTCATTATTGAAATATTATTTTTTTGAAAAACAACCTACCTTTATATAATTCTTTATTTTCATATTTAGTTAAATAAAACATGATGTATTTCATACTTCTAAAATAACATTTCGCTTGTAATTTCTTTGCTTGTAATTATTTATTTTCCAAATATTAGCACTTTAATTATTATAATGGAAACATTTAACATCTTCACAGCAGGTATAATTATTTATTTCAAATTATATTTGTTTTTGCAAATATTTTGCTGTGTGAAAATATTTATTTAAAATATATTATCAAAAATATTTTGCTTAATGAAGGTGCTTAATATACTAATTTGTATTGCACTCAGTTTATGGTCAATATTTTTAGGCCATTATGCTTTTTAATCAAATCTTAAAACTTATCTTCTGCATTAAAGTACAATATGTTTTTCTAAAATAATCACTTTTTTGTTAAATATTTTAATAAATAATTATAATGAATAAGTAATTAAAATTAATGTTATAAATTTAAAACATGATTTTTTAAATGTTTTACACATTGAAACGACACTTTGTTTTATTTAAGCATCTTGTAAAGCAATGTAATTCATGCTATGTCAAAAGGAACATAAAAAAAATTGTAATATGCATTTCGAAGCAAAATATTTAATCAAATTATGTCTTTATGAAGCAAAGACTTAGATATTATTATACTAATATACAAGTGTTTTATAATGAAAAACAAATCTCTTATATTTTAATTTTTAAAACCATGAAAACCTCGAATCTAAAGAAATTTGATAATACAAATAACCGGTTTGGTTAAAAATATTTGGAAAAATAGGGCGGAAATAGATAAGATTTTAAAGATATCCTATTCTAAGTTAGAAACTATCTAAATAATTTAATTATATAACCTACCTCAATGTAATTAAAGAACTGAATATTTTATTCTTGTATATTAATAAACATTGTTAATTTCTTGTGCAAAATACATCAAGCATAAAATAATTTGTGTGTTGAGAGTACTTTTATTTGAACAACGGTTGAAGGTATGTGTGTACATAAATAAGTAAATTTTTTTTTATATTTCTAATTGTAAAACATATTTTAATGGTTTCTTTGCCTACAGAATCATACATTGCCCATATATTTGTGCTAAATATTTGGTTACATAATAATTTCTCATTACATAAAAGTAAATTGACGATGCCTGGGAAATATCTAATGTAAGATTGTTAATCGAAAATTTGGAAATTTTTTTGGAAATACGTTTAACTATTTCAATACGATTGCATATGTTTGAAATTTCTACTCATCTGTATTTCAAAAAATATTTTATTTACATAAAAACATTAATACGACCTATTGAGCAATTGGCTTATGATTTAGAACTTACAAGGAAAAATTATTTAAACTAAATCCTGTTTACAAATTGATGTCTTTAATATTTTTAAGTTTGATTTTTTAGATAAAATCAATTTCTATAAATTATTCCATAATACCTTATCTGATCAGACTTTCACCATTAGAAATATAAGTGTATATACTAAAGACAAATAACTTATTTAAAAAAAACCTTTTATGGTTTCAGCTATGTGCCCTAACTAGAAAGACAAAGCAAATACAGAAATTTCGATTTCTGCTCACGTTTCTTTGAGTTGACTGCTATCTTTACAAAAAACACTGGATTTTGCCGCATCTATCAATAAGGTAAACACATATCCCATTCACATTCCAATAAATATTCAAAGATGATAGTTTCTCTTAAGTAAGATAATTGAAGAATAGGCAAATAAAAAAATCTAAATTTTTCTAAGTTTGATAGAACCAGTTTGTGATACGACTGCGTTTCTCAGATTGCAAAAACTGCGCATAATTTATTTTAGGCTAACTATTATTTGACACTGTGGAGCAGAATTTTCTTCAAAAACATTTCTGCAAGGATTATAATTTAGATTGATTTCTCTATTGATAACCATGTCTTGTACAGTCAAAGAAATAAAACTACAGAATCTTTTTTTAGCTACATATTGAGTTATGGCAATCTCAGTGAAATTATTAAACATATTTTATAATTCAATTCTGCAGAATAAGTGCCAATTTACATACATACATTAGATATTTCAATAAGGATAAAAATACATATACCACAAATAATTTGATCATAATTATTTCTTTATGGCATGGAGTATTTTATATTCTTGCTAAATTTTATTTTTTATAGCTTAATGATTGCTTAAACTATAAAATATATATTTAAATAAACTATAATATTATAGCATGCGAAAAGAGATATTGAGGACATAATATTTGATTTCCTCTAGCAAAATCTTTCAAATATTTTTTACATGTGTTTGCATCATTTGATAATCACTGAAATTCTGTATGAGATAAAAACATTTTCAGTTTTTGTATCCAATTCATACTACACCTGGAATGCCCACAAAATTTGAAGTGATAGAGCTTTCCTATGCACCATCAGCAGACTCATGAGGGGACATATAGACAGCCTTGCTTATACTGATGGACAAAAATCTTATCTTAACTGCACGATGTGCACTTCTGCACAGGTCTTCTCTGAACATCTCCTATACTGAGTAGAGCTTTTGCATGATGATATTATTGGTTCATCTCTTGTCGTTTATGAATTTTTGTGGGTTCACGACCTCTTGGATATGGTCTAGATTGCAGCTAAACCTTGAGGAATAAGCCACAACAAAATATTATTTCTCTCGTTAAAAAAACACGAAAGTCTTAAAAAAGTCTAAGTCTAAGCAATAAGTCTTCCAAAATATACTGTTCATGCCAATGCATAATGGAAAACATGTGTTTGATATTTCATATAGCTTCAACATATCTAACATAAGCAATAAATGTAATGCTTCCTCATCAATTGGATTATTTAAATTTTTATTAACATTGTAGTTAAGTATATTTTATAACTGTTTTATTTGATTGTATTATCAAACATCATTTATAAGTATCTACTTTTAAAAGACTTATGTAAACATCTACAGGCATTTTCAAAAATGATATAGGCATAATACAGTCATAATACATTCAACTATGCAATTCTGACTTCTAATCACTTATAAGCCTTATCTAAATTTCCACACGATTAACATTTTTATAAATAAAGCTCTTTTTATGAATTATTTCAATAATAATCATTGTTTGTATCTTCACTAAAATATAGCATCCAAAATATCATAAAGATGTAAAGTGAAAGTTGTTGAAATTAGCCTCGAAATTAGTTATAGACACGGTAATAGTAATAGAATCGATAGTAATAGAATAATAGTTATAGAAATGATCAATAGAGAGAATAATACATTTTTCTTACCTATATAAGAAGTTATATATGTGAAAAAAGTGTTCTCTCTGTAATAAATAAATAAATAAATGTATAAATAAATAAATAAATAAATATATATATATATATATATATATATATATATATATATATAATCAAATAATCAAACAAAAATGAATTCTTTGAAAGAAATGAGATTTACAATAAATTTTTCAATAGTCATTATTTCTGAAGATTCTATTATTTGAAAATAATCATCGAGATTTCTCTCAAAGCAAATAAATTACGATTTTAAAATGTAAATTAATGAATGTATTTTGTAAGCAAATTAATTATATGCTTTAAAGGTAACTGAAAATAATGATTGTTTGAGAATCAATGTTTACCAGCAATCCTTTTTAAGTTAAGTAAAAGTAAACTTATCTTAAAAAACAAATGTATTTATAATAAAATTGAATAGAGTATACAAGTATGCTTAGATATATGCATGCCAAGTATACATGTACGTATGTATAAGTCTGCATGCTTTTACAAATATACAAAATTATATTAAGTAAAGGACTAAATACTTCTTAGAAAGCATAATAATTAGACAATTTAAATAAGCATATTTCATCAAAAGCAATATTAATTAACAAAGAAAAGTATATATATATATATATATATATATATATATATATATATATATATATATATATATATATATATATATATATATATATATATATATATATATATATATATATATATATATATATATATATATATATATATTTCACCTATATAATTTTTTATATATAACTTTTTCTAAATGTTTATGTGGCTTTCAGATTCGTAAATTATACTGTATATAAAGTGAATGATTATTCTTTATGTAAACCAAATTTCTTCTGAAAGTTCACACATGTTTTAAATTTAAAATATTAATATTTATGATTGCTTTCCTGAATTTTTTTTCCATTTAAAGCATAACTATTCCTGGCATAAATCTATTATATAAATTTTTGATGAACTAGGAACTAGAAATAAAACTGTTGTTTTGAGTTTAAAAATGATCTTAACTCAAATAATAAATAAATTCACTTATTATTACTTATTCACTCTTTTCCTACTTATTATATACCAGTTAATTTTTTATGGTAAATGTAATTAAACTTTTAGGATTTATTTCGATTAAATTTCCAATAAGAAAACATGCTATTGTTTATTTTCGAAATATTTGATATCGATCAGATCATCTCCACTTCCAACTGATGATAACCAAAATATCTATATTTATAAGGAGATTTAAAGTTAAGTACCTTTTAAAAAGTCTGATGCTATTCTGAATGTGATACGATAAAGCTGGATATTCACAGCCTTTTGTAGAAGAAAGGAAGATTTTTCCGCCAGAGATTTTTAAACTGTTTTAGCTGCATTCTATGTGTGTGTGTGTGTTTCAATTATTAAGTTAAACTATTCAGAGCTGAAGATGAAAAGTAATTTTTCATTAAATAACTTAAGTATTTACTACAGGAATTAAGTGGTAAATTACAAGTTTCTTAAATATATCATGTTTAAAAAATTAAATAAATTATTCATTACATTTTATTATAATTTTTTAATTGATATAATCATTTAATCGAAATATAAAAGCTTTTTTTAATATTTTGCTCAATAGTCAAATCCTACATGTCCAAATGCATTCCGATTTTTACATCAGAAGCATAGATTGAAAAAAAAAACATAGAATAAACTCTTAAGCCTGCAGACTTTAGATCCCCGTAATATGACACTTCAGTACAAACATGTGTCTACTTGGGTATTTATAGTATTAATGGTTTACATGACAAGTGTCTCTGTAATTATGTCACTCTTGAGTGACTTCATCAACTAGGTTAAGATATGTAAGAATATGAATCATTAAGTACGGGCTTAAGGTGGTTCAAATTCTCGGATTTTAAAGTCATTTGAAGGATTGCAATCCTTTCTAATTTTGCGGACTTCCTGTAGGAAGCCAAATTGTGTCTTTAAATTTCTATTTTTGTCTTGATAATTATTTCACAAAGGATCTCCAATGCAAATGAGTTTTTCATACAAGATTACAGTATTTTCTTCTATTCTAGCGTTTATCGAAAAATATTTTTTGTCAATAGTAATATAGCATGGATAGAGATGGTTTTAACAGCACCAGTTATTAGTCTCAATGCCTGATAATGAAAGGGGTTTCCAAATTCTTAAATATTTGGTCATTTGCCATTTTTAGTGATTCACAACAATATAAAGTTAAAGGTAATATATAAATGTTTCATAGGTAATACTTAGATTTTCTAGTGTTTCCCCACAAAAATAATGCGAAGAGTTTTAAAATATT
Source organism: Latrodectus hesperus (assembly GCA_037975125.1). Taxonomy (NCBI): domain Eukaryota; kingdom Metazoa; phylum Arthropoda; class Arachnida; order Araneae; family Theridiidae; genus Latrodectus; species Latrodectus hesperus. The sequence goes on along the minus strand of JAJQOW010001307.1, from coordinate 8,482 downwards.
CAATTCTTTGATAATATTGCTCTAGAAATAACTCTATATGTACTATTAAGCTCAACGTTTTGTCAAAAATGACTTTAGGGTACGACATAGACCTTCCTCCTCAAGATGTACCTTGGAAACATTTTGACTGTTAAATAATCTAAAATTCAGGAAACTTCCATCGACATTTATCTCTCACGAGCTGATTTTGGAGAAATTGAAGAGTTTCCTTGAATGTTCAGCAATTGAGCTGAAAGCAATTCTCATTCATAAGAGATAATTGATGAATATTTGATGTATATATACAAATTATAAAAAGTATTCAACCACACAGGTTTTGCAGTTTTAATCATTAAAGAGGCTCTTAGCTTGGCATGAACAGAATTCATGCGCTAAAGTCATAAACACGTGGTATAGTAATGATCAAAACTTTGAAAAAAATTCAAATTTAATTCCTATTTTAACTCAGAAGTAACAGAACTCCAATAATTTCATTTTTAGATAAAATATTGAAAAACGACAATATCCTTTGTTAATTATGATACAGGTATTTGATGTCATTCGTTCAAGAATATTAAGCATCTTCTTTTTTTCAGTTGTTCAGCTTAAGTTTTTTCAGCAGAATTACAGATTATTATTGCAATTTGGAAAAGATAACTTTAAATGAATGTTTGGTTGGATTGCTGTTACTTTAATTATTGAACTAATCTTAACAACAGAGATGAGTTACCAAGGCGAATTAAGATGTTGGATTCGTTATTTAAAGGTTTAGCTCTCGAAACTTGAGTGTAAAAGACGTCAGGGTTTATTAACGATGGATGGAGTATACAAAATAGATCACGGTTGAAATATCTTCATAAGAAATTGAAAATTATTTGTGTTATAGCCGCTTGATGTCTTCAGCTTTGTCTTTGGTTCGAAACTTCGAGGACTCACTTTGTGTAAATAAATCAGTCCACTACTTCAAAATACTTCCCGTTTTATGATGAATAGAAGCCATAGGATCTTCCTTTCTCATGAAGTTTACGTTATTATAGATATGGTCTGTGCTTATGTTACTATAGTAATATTGTTGCTAATCTCCTTGTTCAGCCTCTACTAGACGATATCTACGAATTTATTCACCCTCAGAAAGTCATAAGCTAAGAAATGTAATTCTAATAAGTCATTTTAGGATAAGGCTAGACTTCTAAGAATATGTGTCAGTGAGATTTGTTCTTGGTTATATTTCGTAAAATTCGGGTGGGTTTTTAAACTACTCAAGACTGCTTTGAATGCCTCTAAGAAAGTGGGAGAGAACTGTCTGGACACATCAGTCTCTGTTCATCACTAGAAATCCACTAAGAGTTTTGATACGGTGCCAAGAATTTGCCTGAGATACAAACCAAATTATCAGTATATTTTCTAGCAAATTACAGTTCAGGGTAAGTCAGACAATTAGAAGTAGTCATTACCTGCCTGCACCCATCTTTCACAAGGCATCCGCCACCTGTTGTATATTCAATGGCTAGATAATTTTTATAAATTAAAAACTATTTTTTCTGCCCGTTTTTTTTATTAATTTGATTCCCTATTCCCCCATTTTGACAAAGTGGAATGACCTATCTTAGAACTTGAAGAAAAACCCGTTTTTCAAGGAGAAAGCATGGGAAGGAGGGAGAAGAAAGTTGTCAGCAAAAGGAGGAAAATAAAAAAGGATGCAATACATAGCCTGGAAAAGGGACCCTGTTGGTTATTCAAGTCCGACACTTTATTGGAGTCTATAAACAGCATAGTTGAAGTTTCCATATAATAAAAGCATACGAGCTTAGACGGAAGGAGAAGAATTATGCTCATGTAATATGAATTCTTTAATACGAGACCAAATGAAGTAAGCCTTGCTGAATAAATAATCAACCAGATTTTCGAAGCCCTCTAAATAGGCCGGCCTAGTCCATGAACTTTTTGTATGTAAGTCAATGCTTTTTTTTAAATTTATTTTACCAGCCAGTTTTTTTTTAATGTGTTACCACTTATTTTATAACTTTAAAGAATAATTAATATGAATTTAACTTTAAGCAATCTAGTGTAAATTATAAACTCCACGTGAATGTTTAACCACGTTGTTTTAGCAAATTTAAATAATTGATATAATCTGAATTTGTATGCGTGTAAATAAATTTGTTATTTTATGATTGAATTAAAGAAAACTTTTAATTACTAAAACAAAGCCAGTTTCTGCTTCTATTTTTCAGGTTTGAATCTGGGTAGAGAAAAAATAATATACACACAACGCATTGTTTTAAAAAATGATAAATTCTTTTAATTTAAAATATCATTTGTAATAGTTATATAATATCAGTAATCAAATGCACAACACACCTCACTACTCCAAATGTCTACATGTGAGGGAATTCTCTGAAAATGCACATCATAACAGGTTGAGATTTGCTTTAATTTAGAGAGAATTGAAATTCCAGATTTGTCACCAACGTTACACCACTTTGACGATTGTTGGATGGCACTGCGTTTATCACTCAGAATCTAAATGTCCTTAGTGTCTAAAGAACACATTATATTGCTCGTTAGAAGAAATTACATCATTATAACTAGCTTACATTATATACATAACACAAACTAATCAGTGTCGTCAGAAATAATATTAAAGATATTTATAATGTTTCTTAATTCTCATGCGCGGCTGCTGCTAGGATATTCTACCTATTTTAGTAATAAAAGGACGGTAGTCATAGCAACCTTTAGAGTGGGGTGTTCAGTGGAAGTGCTATCATCACTCCTAAAGTGAGTGAGTCTTCGAATTTATAATCAGACCAATCAGAAGACCCCAGACTTGGTTGCCACTCCAAAGATATCATTTCACATTGTGGACGTTGTGACCATCTTATATTTAACATGCCCCAGCAGCCATTATTGAATACCACGCATTTTAATTTTGGTCGAGATTCGAATTTACTACTTTCCAATAATGAGAGCGAAAACCCTGCAACTTAGAGGGGAGGCATTTGATGACAATTTCAATTTAAATTAATTCAATTTATTGATGAGAATAAATTTTTAAGGCACACATTATTTACAAATTTCAGTTTAGAAAACATGACAAAAACATCAACACACCGCAAACACATTTCCAGTGTGCCGTCTCTCTGAGAGCTCTCAATCAAATTCAAAAGTAAACCACATAAACATAATCGGAAAGGAAGAGGAAGGTGGCAGTCTTTTGGACGCATGCGCTATTCTGAGTTCCGTTTTCCCTCGTTACAGCCCTAACCAGCCAGGGCAACTCAACCTCTCTTAAAGTATAAATTTATATTCTCCAATGAAATTAATTGCTTTTCAAACTACATTTATAATTCATAAAGTTAATTTTTTGTCAACACTTTCTTTGATTTGAAAATTATTCCTGCAAAAATTTATATAAGCAATGAAATATGAATAACACCAACAATATTCGTGTCTGTAATCATTCTTAGTTGTATTGAATAATATATTCTTTTTTGTATTAATATACATATTTCTAATAATGAGTCATTATTTTTGATCAATTATGCATCTATGAATATTCCATTTCCTCTAAAAAGCTTGTTAAAATTTTTTTTAAAAATAAAAAATTTTTTATCTTCATATGATAATATTTTTCAATCAATGTAGTTTTTATTATTTAAAAAATATTATGTTTTTCCCCTTGCTATATAGTTACATTCAAACAAATATTACTTTTGTTGGAAAGAGGTTAATATTGCTTAATTTATTTTTTTTTCAAAAATTAATAATTCAAGGGAATAAATGATTTCAATGCATTTTTATATTATGATGTTATATATATATATATATATATATATATATATATATATATATATATATTATACATATATATATTCAATGCATTTATATATATATATATATATATATATATATATATATATATATATATATATATATATATATATATATATATATACACCAAATATTAAGTCACTAAATATTTTACGAAAAAATTACTTTATAATGACATTAGATTTGACATTGTTAAATACATGCTTAGAAAACTATTTACAACGCGTATCTTATAAGAAATTCATGTCTACAAATTCACCTCTTTTTAAAAAGGATAAAGCATTGAGAAATCAATACAATGAAACTTCATAAAGTATGACTCCATTGTAGAAGTTAAATTGAAATATTAAATATTCTACAGAGTTTGAAATTTTCAAATCAAAAGATATTCTTTATTTTGAAGTATTTTTAATTAATTTTATGGAAGCAAAAATGAATTTCTTGATTATATATAAGTTCTTGAAGGCAGGTCATCAGCAACTTATGAACTTAATCCACAAGTTTTTACATTATTTGTAATCTGAATATTGGTAAGTATTCTCTTATCTGTTACTAATTTACTATATGCACTGTTAAAAACAAATTCTAAATAGTTTGTTTTGAATAAATTGAATAAAAAATTCAAGAAAGTTTTACTTAATCTGTTTAATATCTAGATTATTAATACATAGTAAATTTGCTTATGAAATATGACATGCCATTATTGAGTATTAAGAATTTAAAATAGATTTTAAATTGATTGAGACAAATTCTGCAGAAGTATCGCATATAAATTAATAAAATGTAATTCGTTGCACATAATTTATATAATTATGAAATCATGTGTATATTATAAATAATTGATCAATTTTCTTATGAAATGAATTTTTTTATGAATTCTTTCGTAATCAAAATTCAATTGAATATTTAAGGATTCATGTGATGGTAGTGCAGTAAAACTTGCATTTATCAATAATTTTCAATAAATACGAAATAGCACTAGTCTGAAATTTAAACTAACAAGATTGTTTGATGTTGATTCCATTTCAACCAATTTTAAAAGACATATTTGTAAGCTAGGATTCTCCTAATTTAACATTCAGAATTTTCCTCGTTCTAGTTTGAATAGTAATATTTATAATAAAAGAGACAAAGTTTTAATAACTGCTGTTATTATTATTATTATAAAATTTTACAGAGCAAAATATTCCAATAAAATTTGTTTCAATTTTACTGCATTTGTTTTCTTATCTGAACTTATATAATTATGATTTTCAGGAAGAACTTTATAGAAACTGAAGTCCACAGAATCACTTCCTAACATAATTTTTACACGACTTTTTTATGCTAACTAACGCAAAAATTTAACTAATATGATAAATGTTTTGTTGAAATACAGGAATGAAAAAAAATGGCAAAATTATTTTCCATTCATGTTTTCCATTTCTTAAAAATGAAATTCATATTATAATCAACTAGTAAACCTTAGTAACATTTGACAACAAAATAAAAAAATAAAATAATAAAATATAAATACTTATTTTTATTTGCATATTTATACAATGTTAAATGTTACCAATTACTTTTCTTGGTAACCTAAACTTAAGAGAAATGTTTGCGCTTAGAATTGTCTGCTAAGTATTGTCTATTTTGTAACATAAGAAAATAATGGGTGTTTGTTCAAACTGTATTGTCTACCACATGAAATAGAGAGAATTCATGTTATTACATAATAAAATATAAAACATTTTCTGCAGTATGCGCGCCTTTTATAAATATAAGAACTGTTGTATTTTTTCAATTATGTAAACATTGCATCTACTTTTAATCGAAGAGAACATATTTAATAATTAATTATTTACTATACATACATGTTTTATTATATTTCAATTATTTTTATTTAATTAAAAATATTTTTCCAATTTATTTAAGATCATATATTTAATGACAATATTATATTATACAAAAACAATTCTATAAAGATAGTTATTTTATGTTGGATTTAAGTTTTTTCGTTTTAAAATATCATTTAATATATTTTGAGGAAAGCACCCTAGAAGCAATCGCATTGAAAACGCAAGTGCTACAACTCAATAAAAACATCTCCATCGAAACTATTCCACCCTCATAGCCACCAACTATGAACCTCTCTTCAACAAAGACGACATGCATCCCGCTATCAGAAGCCACAAGCACAATATCCTCAATATCCCAACCGCACCATCCCAAAAATAACCAATCCCAACCAAATTTAATATCGACATCGATGGATCCCAGCTAAACAGCAAAACAGGAGCAGCCTTCATAGTCTACGAAAATTCAGACCCAATTCACAAAAAACTCTTCAAACTGCATGAAAAAAACTCGGTATTCAAAGCAGAAGCCCTGGCCATAAAAGAATCCATTCAGTACTGCATCCACCAAAATATAAAAACGGTCACTATCTGGTCAGACAGCTTATCATCACTGCTGGCCATAAACAATCGAAACCATAAATCCCCAGTTATTAAAGCAACCCAAGAAATTCTTTTCAACAATCGCCACTGCCTCTTCCAACTCAGTTGGATAAAAGACCACAATGGAGTCCTGGGAAACGAAACAGCAGACGCCGCGGCCAAAGAGGCAGCTTCACATCCAAACTTACAGTTAACCCCCTCAAGTGGTCAAGAGGCAAAGCTAAGCGTAAAATTTTCCAAAATCTCACCAAAAAATGGCAACAACTTTGGGATAATTCGACTACCGGCAAATATACACGGGAAATCATCCCCAAAGTAAACACCGACATCCTACACTCCAATCCATTCCTGAATGGTTTCCTCACCAACCATGCACCATGTCCCAGCTACTTCCACAGATTTGGCAAGGCAAGCTCCCCCTCTGCACATGCAATAAAACAGGAAATCTAACACACTACTTAACGGAATGCCCAATAACGGTAAACTATCATCTAAAAATCTCCACGAACTAATGCACAACACAATTCATTAAATTCTGCCTAACAGATGCCTTAAGGAAACAACGTCTCATCCAGCTGATGACCCTCCTACAAAACAAAGGCTTGGATTGCTGTAAAGATCCACTTATCCGAACCCCAGTCGATGTCATCTCCGACTCGGACAGTGAAGAAGACCTTTAACCCAGCACAGCTGCCCAGCTATCACAACGAAGCACACCTGCAGGCCTTTGTGCCCCACTAATGAATATCACTTGATTCAATAAGTGGCTGTGGCCACGGTTCTCCGCGGACGCCGGACACTCTGTGGACGGTGTCTGTTTCTTCAGATTGAGGTGGGAGCATACCTGATAACCTATTGGTATAGAGCAGGGCTTCCATCTCTCGTTGCCTGTCTGTCTGTCTCACAAGAAGATACTGCATAAGCTATTACGAAAATACTGATAGAAATTTTATATCAAACTTAGAATTATATGAGGGAATATATTATACATAAAATTAATTTTTAAAATTATGTATATAAATATTACTACAATTAAAAGGATGTGTTGAAAGCAATAGTAAATATTGTAAAAAATTTCTTTTACCAAAGTATATTAACAAAAATATATATAATACTGAAGGTAATTTTAAATTAAAAAAAGAATAAAAAACAATAAAATTGCTATATATAAAATTAGTTTGTGATAAATCATATTACAGAAATAAAATTTCATACATAAATACTATTTTTCTCAGAAAGAAATTGTATTTTCTTGGTATGAGACGGATTATAAAATAAGGGAAAAGTATAAATTAACTATTATTAAATTAAGTGAGGAAGAAAATTTTGTTTTTAAGTTAAAAACATTTGATATTCTTCTAGCAACAATAAATATGTTGTTACTTATGACACTTGGACAAGCCAAGCTCGTTATGCCTTGGCTAAGCGAATTTAAGTCAATAGGGAGCGTCTTTCGTTTTTAATCAGAAGCACCACGAAAATGAAAGTATGTCTTTGCTCTTTAAATCCTTCGATAGATGACATCAAAAGAGAATCCACTCCCTCAATTTTGACATCGATCTGAAGGTGGAAGAAATTTTCTCCCTATCATTGTACCAATGGTAACTGCTCAATGACCTACCACAGGACTTTCGATTCCACAGATTTAACGTGCATGTATATCGCATGTTCTCGGTTTTAACAAGAATGAAATGAAATTTTAGAAAAAATTGAAATAAAAGCCTGAATTTTTTTGTAATTGTTATAAGCTGGGCCACGCTATTACGCAGATTTATTGTAACAAGTAGCAAGACAAATGCACGGTGAAAGCATTAATAGATTCTTAATTAAAAATTTCCGATTTCCACAAATGTAATAAGTAAATTTTTTATTGGATTTTTAGTTTATAAGCAAATTTTTATTTTTACTCAATATTTGAGTCATTATATACTCACATTGCAGAGTTTATAATAATATACTTTAAAATAATAGGAATGTTCGGTACAATTTTATGAAATAGTGCATTATAATGTTTTTATTTTTTAATTTCGCGTGTAAAAAATAAAAACAGGATGAGTTAGTGATCGGAAGAAAACAGTTAATAATTTTAAATAATATTGCTACAGTATTTTTCTTAACCATGTTATGAACCTGGCAACGATATGATAAGAAGAAATCGAAAATAATATAAGTTTGAAGTTGTGAAAACAGAAATTAGGAGCTGCAACTCTTAAGTCAATAAAAGAGCTTCTGTT
>JAJQOW010001306.1:35000-54864 GCA_037975125.1 Latrodectus hesperus | reverse complement strand
CATAAAGTTAAAGTTGTTTTTCACTGGAATTTTTCTGAGATAAAAAAAGGAAATAAAATTTTCAATTTAATCTGTGGTAAATGAAATGTGTAAAAAAAGATATTGCGAAAAATCAAGTGAGTTGATCTTAAATGAGGGGTGTCAAGTCCTACCCAATTATTTTTTTGCAACAAATAGCTGAAGTTTTTAAAGTTAGAAATATTATAGAAATTTTGAAAATTTGTTAAAATAAGATATAATATATGTTCAACACCTAATGAACAACAATTTGTAGCGTCTTTCATAAATAATATATTATACAATTAATTGGTAATAAATTTTTTTATTTGCTTCAATTGGTTAACAAGTTAGAATACATTTAAAATATTTTAAGAAATTGTTGTGGAAATGCTAAATATAAAAATCAATTTTCATAAAAAATTTTGTAAATATTGTATTTATTTCTAATCAATAAAATGGTGATTACCAAAAATAAATAAATATAAATAATTTATATTGTTTTTTTGATTGAGACAATTTTTTAATAATTTATTCCAGTTAGGTTTTATTTTAATACTGAGTTAATTCCACTTTTTAATGGTTTGAAATTAAGACGGAATTTAAATTTGTTTTATCAACTGAAATTTTATAATTTATTGAAAAGTATGAAGTAACAAATAAAAAGCAAATTAAATTGATAAAATGAAACTAAGCAGGATTTTAAATAAACTGATGAATAATTTATTAATCAAACATATTTAATCCTTTTTATTAAGATAAAAATAATTCGAAAATATTTATCATTTATTATAATAAGCGATTTTAAACATTATGGCATTAATTTGTTTTTGTGTTTTAATTTTGTGTTTCCCACATTTGCTTACATTATTACATCCACTCTTTTATTTAACGTCAGGTACGGTTACAATTTACGTTGATGCTATAAATTGGGTATAACTCTCGATTTAATAATGACCTAATAAATTTTAAGAGAAGAGCACTTTTTATAAAAGCAAATTTTAGATCCGATATAAACACATTTTCTTTATTTTCTGATGAAAAAAATATATATTTCATATTTAATATTTCAGTTGTATAAAAAAATAAATTACCGATATTCTTAACTGTGAAAATTACTTAGAAAGTTTAACTGACCGCGTAGGATCACAGGCGGGAAGCAGAGGCGCGAAAATTAACTGTGTATTACTTGTCCTTATTAAATTGTACATTTAATTGTGAAAGTTCCTGTAAAAAATTGTTTATTCTCAACGAAGGTGAGTATTTTGCTTATTTATAGTAATAAGAAGTATTTTTTGAAATAGCATAAATTAAAAACACATCGAAATAAAGTATTTGAAATATTTTAATTTTTTGACATGTTTTCAAATCGAACTTTTCAAAGTTTCAATCGAAATTAATAAAACTCTCAAATAATTTTTGGTTATTTATTGATTAATTACTATATTATATTTTTTATGTCCTAACAAGAAATCTAAAATCTTTTTTAGGCAATAAACATGAAAGACATTTTGAGCTGAAAATAAAAATTATTTTAAAGTAGTCTTTGTTAAGAGTGGTTAAATTCATCGTAATAATTGTTTGTAAATTTTTTTTCTACCTGCATTTTATTTTACAATTATTCGGCATAAAAATTTAAATCCATTATTTAATTTGGGTTAATACCTAATAATTAAGAAAATATGCTGTTCAGATATCTTTGTTTAAATTTCTGATACAAATGTAATTTTAATAACTTTATACAAATAATTCAAAAAATTAAAACCAGAACATAAATAATTTATTAAACATAAAAAATTTTAAAATTAGTATAAGATGATTTGTTAATTGAAGTTAAATCGTGTATGTCCTGGTTATTAGTAGGTACAAAAGTAAAGTTTCAAAAACTTTACAGAAATAATTCAATATAAATTAAAATCATGAACTATAAAATAAATTATTAAACATAAAAATTTAAAACTTAATATAACACGATTTATTAATTAATTAAATTTATTAATTGAAATTAGTAGTTTATTGTTGTTAAACATTTATAGTTATCAATAAAAAATTTTAAAATTTTTATATTTTCATTTTATCATTGAATTTTGTATCTTTTGTTTTGTATTTCTTTCCTTATGTATTTCCCTGCTCCTTCATAGAGCCACGCCCCCTTTTCAGAGCAACCATTTTAGAAGGGTTGCGACATCCTTTCTCCTCCCCCTTTTCCCCCCTCCCCCCTGCAACAAAACCGAGCTCTCAGGAGCCGGTTTTGTCGCCAAAAAAAATGGCGGAAAACAAGCCAAGATCTCTTAACAAGAAACTTCCCGGAGAGATTTAAAATATTTTCATTTTATAAAAATACTCACCACTTTTCCATTGTCTTAGAGAAAAATAATCATAAACAGCATCATCAACCTTCTTCGAACATTTTTACCGACTCTTTGTTTAGAGCGTTAAAGGGTTGCCAGAGTGAAAGTAAAAAGAAAAAGAATGCCAAATTTAAACTCAAATGAGGGAAATGCCTCGAAATTTCTGGTAGAATGGAATTATACAATTAATTTAGGCGCCAACAATGGCATCTCTCTATTTCTCATTGGACTTGACATCCCTTTGAATTCTCTATAAACTATTTCCACACATCAATAGGTCATCCATGTAATCCTATAGAGTAATTATCAGAAAAATGATTTTGCCTTTAATTACAAACGGACAAATTATTTTCTTCGTAATATTTAAAACCAACGATTTTGGTAACCAAATTATATATAAAAATATATATTTTAAATCCTTAAAGTATTATTCTATTTTTGCCTTTCATTTATCCCCTTTTCCTTTTTGTTTCTTTTTTTATATAAATTATTTCCTTATTCTGTGGATTTATTCACCTCATACCGATGAAATAATTAATTCATTTCACAAAAATTTAAAACTTTCTTCATGAAATGATTTAATTCTTTCTAGTTGTTTTGAATAGTTCAATCACTTGCTGTTTAGCTTTGAAAAGAAATTAAATCGAAATGTGATAAATAGAAATAAAAAATATTTGTTTAAAATATATATTTTTAAAATTTTATAACACTGTAGAAACTTAAGAAATATAAAATTACCATATAAAACTAACTATTGAATATACAAAAATGTAATTATGTTTTCGCTTTTTATGAATACAAACGTGATTAATTTTATCAGTTGTTTCACAATTCAAATGATGAATCAAAAGAAGGCTAGAATATAAAGCTTTACCTCAAATATTCCCATTCTCTTTTATTATTATAAATACTCTTATGCATGTGGAATGTTTATTCTATAAACAGCAAATGAATTGAACAGAAGTTCCATTTCTCAGCAGAAAACATCTAGTAATAATTTGATTTATTGGTAGTAGATTTTATAATTTTGGAAAATTATTTTTAAAAGCACATACTAATTATTTAATAAGCATTTTATAAATATAAAAAAAGAAAAATTATGTTTTTCTTGTAAACAATATTTTGTTAAATAAAGTTAAGATACAATCTGTTTCAAATTAAGATTTATTCACGCTTAACTAAATTTACTGAGCTCGAAATTTTTTCAGAGCCTGATTAAGGCAGAGGCATACGGGGCAGTTGCCCTGTGCTTCCAAAATGATTGGGGAGTTTTTATTTTGACAATCAAATAGAATCATTTGCCGAATTGAATAGAAAGTTTGTTGTTGTGAAGCACAGAATCCCACCAAAGAAGATTTTGTCCAGTATCCCAATAGGATTAAATCGAGCCCTGAATTACTACATCATTTATTAAAATTCACAGAACCGAAAATATTTTACAATTACATCTTGTTTTCCCTAAATTCTGATACAGATTATTTAAGTTTTATTTATTATAACTTTCCGATTGGTGATGTAGAAATACTCACAGAAAAATAGGAAGAATAGCCTAGCAAATGCAAAATAAATTAATAAATGAGGGTTGTACATTTAGAATAATAATGCAACAGCATTTCTCCTTAACGTGAATTTAATGAATGATAAAAGTAAATATTTTGGATATTCCCGAACAAGATGCAACAAATTCTTCGTATTTTCATGAAATCGTAAAAAAATTTGATATTTTGTTATCACATGTACTAAACAGCCTAAAGCTATTATTAAATTTTGTAAATCGGGGATGTATTCTCTTTCAGGAATATTCTTTTCAATTATTGGATCTAACTCACAAGTCATAAGTGAAAAAACTTCAGAAAACTCCCTTTTCTTGAAATGTGTTAATATCCTCTGTCTCCCGATGCACATTTGGAACTGGAATCGAACTCAGAGTCTACCGCAACGAAGAACGTTTTATACTATTCAGTTATGGTGAATTTCACGGCTAGAAGTTGAAAAAGAGGGAAGCACAGATTTTTAATACTCCTCGCCTTCACAAGCATTTCAAATTCACACAGAAATTTAAAATTCTTATGACTGAAAAAAATGCCAAAAAATTTTTTTGAATAATGGGCATAATTTCATCACATGAGGATTTCTAAACAAAATTGTTTGATTAATTCAGTATTTTATTGTTTAATTGATTAAGTATTACAAGAACTAGAGTTGAATGAGCTTGTTTGTGTCTTTCGATATTAAAATTAATAAAATTTTGCTTTATAATAAATTTGGCAATTTTAAAAAAAAATATAACGCAAAAGAACCTAACTAACTTTTTGTAATCAGAACAAGTCATACTGAAGTTTGTCGCTTATTAATATTAATTATTTTAGGTAAGTAGAGTCTATCTTAAAATAACTTGGCAAAAATAGATTGTAAAAATATTTTTCGCAGTCATTTAAAGAATACTGATTGAAGACGTAGGGTTATAGGGAATGATAAATTTGAAAAAAATGAAAGATAATTTGAAATAATATGAAAGATAAATTTGAAATTTAACATGTATGTTTTATGCACAGTATATTTAAAATTCTTTTTTTGGTGTAGGAGGTGAAGATTTTAATTTTAGTGTGTTTATGAAAATGTTATTATTTTATGAACTTTCTAATCAATGAAAAGGGTATTTCTACAATGAGTAGTTTCAGATCTTCTATTATGGAAGAGATGTCAGTTTTCATATAATTAGAATTTTTAACTGCAAGGTCAACGTTATCATTACCATCCATATCCACATAACCCGGTATACAGCTAAAATCAATAACGTCAGCAATATAAATATAATATTTTTATTAAAATTGGCTGATTATTCGCATTATGCCAGATAAAAATATAACTTTGATTTTGAATATAAACTTTTTTTACATAAGTTTGAGTTTTGATGACATTTAATATCGCTAAAATTGCATAACTTTTAACTACGAAAATTGAATTAAATTCATATTTATGGAAATGTTACGCACGGAAATATTTTTGCTTAAACAACATTTGTCATGTTTTTTTAGTCATATGAAGTTTCGAAATAGATATTTCTAAGTTCTTCCAACGATTATTCTTCTCATGAAAAGTAAACTTTACATAACTTCTGTTCTAAAAGCTAGAAAAAGGAATATCTTGTGATTAATTGTGTCATGGTATTATCAAGACAGTTTGCGAACTAGGTAATATATAAAGACCATGAATAATCCATGGGAAAAGAATATACGTTATGTTACCTTACTTTCTTTCCTCCATGACGTTTTCAAACTTTGATAGAATAACTCAACAAGATGTCATGCCTGCATCTCAGGAAGCATAGGAAAGAAATTTAAGAATATGCAATGAGATCATAGCATAGGAGATATAAAATTTGTTTTATTAATTCTAATTATAATTATAGGCTAAACTCTATTGGTTATTTCAAACATCTTCTTTAAAATTAACAAAATAGTACCAAGTATACTCATTAACAATTATGTGTGTAATAGGAAAAGATAAAATATGTGTGAGAACAAATTATATATAAAAATATTGTCCATCATTACCTGAAAACAGATTAAATGGCAGTACTTTTTCACACTACACAAACTAGCCAAGTTGTAAAAAACATCTTATCTATATATATATTTTTTCTGTTTACCGTTCAACTCAGCACGCTACCTTCTTATTCATTCAAGAATTATCCGGCAATTTTTTTTCTTAAAAATTCAATTTCCTCATAGAGTTGATCTACAGTAGATAATTTGCCAGCCCGAAGCAGATGGCTTAATTAGTGAAGAAAGCTGTGAAATTCTAGTGCGTTTGCCATGTCTTGCATTCCAGGAGAACTTTTCATCGATGTGTGTCGCCTTTAAGTGTCACAAATATGAAAATTTGGAACATTTCAAGTATTTAAACCAAGAAAAAGTTTTCAAAGCCCGTTTAGTAGAATTTTCTTTTTCGGTATTACAAGGAGTGGAGGTGATGATAACTTCATATAGTGGGGCACCAGAGGGCATGTCATCATCACCCTGGAAGTGTGACCTGATTTCACAACTTAAGCATCAAGAAGCCGTTCCTCCAAAATGATACTTTTGGAGATCCCCAAACAAAGTCTGCTGTCCCCAAAGGCATTATTTTGGGGGAAGGACATTACGAACGCGAAATGATCAGCTACCATTAGTGAACCGAGGAATCTTCGGATGGGTCAAGATTTGAACTCTCTGCCTTCCGTTAATGAGAATAACGCCTTAATTAATGAAGTCTTCATGACATTTTACAATGAGGTTATGGATATATTCCGTTGATATTTTAGTATCATAAAAAATTATCCTATTTTTCTGTAATAATTTTGAAAATTTCAATGTGTACTTATATTAGAAGGTATTTCTTTTATAAAATCTAAAAAAGAAAATAATAAAATAAAAAAGAAATTCTGCATGTGAGCCTCGGGCTCTGACAGTTAGATGGAAACTACAGGGTGGGAGTTTTAGAAGCAACCAGAAGACTGTCCAGTACTTGGCCTGCCACTCACAAAGGAACCATATCACTTGCAGACAGGGACTATCATCTGTTTAGCGCACTCGCGTTGCCATTACTGAGCACGATTTGGATCAGTTTTACTGTACGGTTACCCTTGGCGCGTTTTTTAAGCCAAATTTGGCGAACAAATTTGGACCACCTTATTTTTGTCTGATGCGATTCTCGCGAGATGCTCAGCTTGTCTCGCGAGACAAGTCTCATGCGATCATCTACGAATTTGTGGACTGCGTTATTTAATTAATTCTATTTCGGACCACATTATTTTTGTCTGATGCGATTCTCGCGAGATGCTCAGCTTGACTCGCGAGACAAGTCTCATGCGATCATCTACGAATTTTCAGATATCGTTTCTAACCTTTCTTCGCAAATAAAATTCTGTTGAGTAGAGTAAAATAAACAAAATTTGCGGTAAACAAAATATTGTCGCCGAGATTTTATTTCAACAGATTGTCTGCTGTGCGTTCTTTTTTTCAGTTATTATCTTGCAGAATATGCGTGGAGAGGAAAAAACAATAAAATGTGTAATAAATTTCTTGCGTTCATCGATTCCATTAAACGGGTCTACCCGCCAAAAACATCTGACCCGGAGCAGGCAGTAGCGGCTTCGATGGCAAAATAGGAGCTGGAGAGAGGTATTTTTATTGTTCATTAATTACATAATTAATAATAAATTAAATGGTCTTCATGAAATGAATTTCTTATGAATATTCAACGATTTGAATTCATTAATATAAAATTTAATCAAAAACTTTTATGGAAAATTTAACATATCAACTTTATTATTTTACCATTGATGTTTGAAATCGTTAAATTTGCGTTTTTTGTTAATTTTGCAAAATTAGTTGAGCATATGGATAGATACCAACAATGTATGAAATATTTGTCACTATTTCAGCCATTTTCCATCTCTCCGTTTTTCCCTATCGGGTTTCCGTCATACGGCCTTGGCGACCTTTTGAAATTTTGCCAAGGGTGACCGTACGGTAAAATTTTACCCACGATTTTTCTTCGTTTGGGTCGGGATTCGAACTCAATACCTTTCGATAACGAGAACTATACTCTAACCAAACAGGCAGCTGTCATCTCTCAAACTGTAACTAAGTAGTGTACAATAATATAGATGATTCTCTATTATTCTCTCTCTGCACACATTCATCTAATATTTGTGTTATATCACAGCAATATAAATGCACGAAAGAAAAATCTAATAAACAGTAAGATTTTGCTTTTTAGCTTGCGATGTATAGCTTGAATGCATTTTATATATTTTGACACACTTAACAATGACTTAATTTGACCAAAATATCCTTTTAAAAGATCACCGTAGATTTTGCACATTTCGTAAGAAATTTCCTCAATAATGCCAATTTAAGTTTAACAGTTGATTAATTTTAAAAATGTAAAGTTATAAGGGAATCTATGACACTATATTTTTTCAGCTCACTTAATGCTCATATGAGTTTAATTCAAAATATGTCAATATACACTTTATAGAAAAAATTTTAATACCAAGTTGTGTAATTATGAAATAGATCCTGCACTTTAGAGATAAATTTTGAATAATCCAATAATGAAATAATCTAGGCTTCATTTACTACTGAATAAAAAAAATGTACTTTAAAATACTACGTACGGTCAAAATTTGCATAAAACTGATATAATATATCTTGGATTTTATTTTATTTAAATTTAAAAATTGTTAATAGTAGATATAGAATAGTGATTCATAATGTGAAGTTTGGTTTGTCCTTCAAAGATAAAGGTCCTTTCATTTAAGGAGGAATTCGAAGCACTTCAAATACCTATGCCCAAGGTGAGATTTGAAGCTACGAACTATTGAACTGAAGGTAAGAGTGCTAGCCATAAGGCAGCTGCCTAGGACCAACAATATAATACATTTTGTTTTCGAAAGGAATTATCTAAAATTTCATTAAAATTCCTTTAAATAATCAGTGAAACTATCATCTAGAAATTTGGGATGCATTTTCAAAAAAATATGACATAAGTACTTTCAGAAATAGAAAAAATTCTGTTCCAACGGAAATATTAACCAACTTTAAGAATTTTTTCTCCTATTAGTATTTTTAAATTTTCTTCTCTTCGATATTGTTTTGATACATGAATAATTTTGAAACTGCATAACATGATAACAAAAATATAAATTTAGAGTTGAATAGTGATCAAGCAAAAAAAAAAATTCTTAGAATAATACTAACTAGATATTTTAAAAGTAGTTTATTACAATTTAATCTTTTTAAAGTCAGTCTGAATTTTAGTAAAAATTGGTTTTCTCATACAATTTTGTGTTTGATTAAGCATAAGTATATAAAGAAATAAAAAATCTCCAATGAAATATTTTAAAGATATTATGGTATTCAATTAAATGTAAGCTTTTAAAATTTACGAATTTATCCTTTTAAAGAATTGAAAATAGGATCAAATTACAAAAAAATACAGCTAAGCAAATTTAATTCACATAAAAATATTGTAAAGATATTCCAAAAATGAAACTAAAATATTTGTCCATAGAAATTAAAAGCACATTATACAATATTAACAGTTGAAAATTCTTAAAAGTATTGAAATATTTTCAAATGATTGCAACATAATTTTTGTGAATGCATTGTTAAAAATAAAAATTTCAGCAATTACATTTAACAACTTTTATCTTGTCTTCTAAATATTTAATTGTTTATTTAAATTACTATTTATTAAATTAATAAAAAAATATTCCAATTTTTGAATTAAATGAGTAACTTTTATTAAAAATACATAGCAGCATACTGTTTTAGTGAGTAAACATTAATATAGGTTCTGAAGCAATAAATTATTTCTAACTTTAAACCATAGTTAACATATTTAAACATAACAAAAAAAGTTTTATTTTAAAGTATGATTTTTAACTTCTAATTATTTAATAAATTTTTAATTAAAGCTAAAATATTTGTATAGAAAAAATTTTCCCAGAAACAAATTATCCTTTTTCTTTAAAAACATGGAAATGGATGGCAGGATGTTTCCATCTAAAAGAAAATAATCATTGTTAAATATCATTCAAAATCTCGCACTGCAACTTTTCCGTGGATGAAATATACAATTATAACTAACTATCTAAAACACACACACACCTGAAATAAATACTGAATTTATTCTTTTATATTAAAAATTTTTCTTAAGTTTATTTATCTAACTAAACTACCTTTATAAATGTCTTCACATGGATGGTTGTACTAAAATATGAGTGAAAAGTTAGATTGAAATTGAGAGTAAAAGTATTTTTATCTTTTAATCAATCTTGAATGAAAAACATTAATTTATAAATATGTATATATATATTAAAATGTAAACTGTAAAATCATAAATTTTAATGTATTTTTTTCAATTTTAATTGTTTATAATTTTATTATATTAAATACTTTATTTATAATTAATTAATCGTGAATGTGTTTCATTACTGATAAACTTTATCGTCAAATTTTTTCCTAATCAATGTTCTTTTTTAAGCCGACCGATGGCTGAGTGGTTAGCGCTCCTGACTCCAGAGCTGTAGGTCCTGGGTTCGAATCCCGGTTCGGACATGGATGTTACTTTCTTTCTCTGTTCTCTCTGTGTTTCTCTATCCGTGATGATGTATGAATGTGGCCCACCCTATAAAAGGGTTTGTGTGTGACCTTCGAGTGACCTTATTCTCGAAGGTCACGGTTTGTGGTGGTATGACGCGGGTAACGAACGCTACTCGCCTCCGTGACTTGGTTCACAGGTTCCCGCTGGGTAACGACAAATGAGTAGCAGTTTCTGGCCTTGTTGTGGCATAGGGTTCAACCCTCAGTGTCCGCCGTTGGAAAAAAAATGTTCTTTTTTAATTGCATATTTTAAGAAAATTTTAACATTAATAATTTTATTCTTTAGATTGCAGTATTTAAGGCTATTATATTTGTCGATATTCTTAAGAGATTCAATATCACTGCTGGAATGTTTATAATGGTACTAAAGCCTCCTATACTTTTATTTGAATACAAAATTGCCAAGTTTTTTTTGTTACAGAGCATACTTTTCTGGATCTAAACCTAAAGTTGGGCTCTATTAGTTTGGTAAAAACAGGTGGGTGGACATCCTCATTATTTGGAAGCAGGGGCCAAGCAGATTACCACAATACTTGATCTGCTCCCTCCTCAGAGATATCATTTCAGTTACAGGACATTGCACCCACGATTTATTTAACATGCACTAGTATTCTTAAGTTAACAAATATTCAGTTAAATGAGGTTTCTAACTCATTACATTCAGATTATGAGAATAACGTATTAACCAGGCCACAATGGGTAGACTAATTGTAAAATCGCCCACACAATTTTGGAAAATTACATCCTTTTCTGATTACGGCAACATTCGAATTCAAAAGGTGAAAATTGCTTTTCAGATTTTTTGCATTCATATATGCTAGATTTTGTGGTAAGCATTTTATTTATTCCATTTTCCTCAGTTTTTTTTTTTTTATTTTTTTTTATTTTTTTTTTTATGCAATTCATTACTGTCACAAAAAATGTTTCTGATAGCAATCGGCTATGGGTGTAAAAACGCTTTCTCACATTACTGCTCTGTTGTGTGGAGTCAAGAAAAATGAGTTTAATAGGGCTCCGAAATTTCTTTTTGTTTCCTATGACACCAGTTCAGTAGTCGTTGGATATACTTAAAGTTTCAAGAATTGTGGCGTATTGAAAGGATTCCGTGTCAATCCCATTGAATACGTGAGATTTCGTTAGTATCAAGCAGCAATCAGGCTGTTGATACAACTGCAACAATTGCTTTCAGCAAATCTTTTAATATAGGAGAAGAAGTACGAAATTTATTTACGCTCTGAAGCAAAATCTACATTTTTATAGTTCGAATTCCCTAGTAGTTTAGTTATATATATATATATATATATATATATATATATATATATATATATATATATATATATATATATATAATCTGTGTGTGTGATTGTTTTGATTAATAAACACAAACTTCAATCAAAATCCTTATTATTAGAATAATACGAAGAATTTTGATTGAATAATCTGTACTCAAAACTTTCTGATAAAGCCAACAAAATATCATTGTACAGTGATTGCTAGTGAAAAATTGAGAAAAAAGATAGACCTTGTCTCTTGACAAGAAATTGAAATTGTTAACTTGTTCACAGATGGTATTATTTATTATATCCACAATATGTAATTATAAATACAACCAATACAAAATCATGTAAAATTCACGATGTGAAAAAAATTGTCTTTCAAAAAGGAATTAAAACAAATTCTTTGTACAACACAATAAGCTGAAATTTTTAATATGAGATACGTCATCAAATGTACTTAAATGCAGGACCAACAGGTATTTAACTTCTGCTGACGTCAACATCTGAGCTGTAGAATCTTCAAAGCGAACTTCTATTTGAATTATATTTATAATCGCAATTCAATATGGCAGTTTTTTTAAGCTCTTTCTCAACCAAGATCATTACTTACGGATAATGATAGGATCTTCCAGTAAAACTTATAAATTTCGTAACCAAAATTGGCTTTTACTCTTATGTAAACAATCTATTGCGATAGAAAATCAGAAACTATTTTTATCAGTTGAAGACGCAACAAACTACATCATAGATTTGAACTATGCAATGGTTCATCGTAGAGACGTGAAGTCACACTCTTTACATCTTTACACTAGAAGAAGAAAGTTGACGCTTAATGCTTACACCTTATGTTATCGAATTTTCTAACTTCCTGACACGATTGTGGCTCCTTCCCCAACAGCATTGCTGCAAGCGTATTCATTCTTTAGAAAACCGGAATATCTGTGACCATGAGATGAAATAAAAACATCATTCTAATTGTAAACGATCTACGTCACAGAAGGGAATTTATGAAAATTTTGTGTCATCTCAACTGTATAAAGAAAGCTGAGCATCGTCCCCGGTTCTTATATGTAAATTGTTTCGTTGCAAAACCTTGTGTGAATTTTATTTGATGACATCATGTTCGTGGACCAGCTTTTATATCGAGGGGCAGGGATTAATCAAACCCTGTGTACTTGGATTGAGGCCTTAATTTCGGATAGATATATACAAATGAACATCTTCGGTGAATCATTTGAAAAAAAGACTACTAGAGGTTGTCCTCAAGGAGGTGTTCTGTCACAATTACTTTGGAACCTAGTTGTAGATAGCTTTATAAAACATCTAAATGATAAGGGTTATTATACGCAGGGATATGCTGATGACATTGTCATCCTTATCCTTGGTAAAGATTTTGACATAACTTGTCATCTCATGCAGGATGCTCTAAGTTATGTAGGTCAATGGTGCATGGATAGGGACCTGATGGTTAATCCTCAGAAAACCTACCTCGTACCTTTTACACGCAAAAAGAAACGGAAAGGTTTTTTCATACCAAGACTTTTTGATGTTGAAATCAATGTGGCTTCAGAGGTGAAGTATCTGGGCATCTATTTAGACCAGAAACTCATCTGGAATAAGCACATTGATGATAGGATCAACCTAGCAAAGAAAAGCATTGTGATTTGCAGGCGAATGCTTGGTAAGAACTGAGGTTTACATCCAAAACTGATGTTATGGATGTACACAGCTTTTGTCAGGCCCATTTTCACATATGCCTGTGTGATCTGGTGGCATAAGGTGGAACAGAAGACTGTGATTGACAGATTGAGAAGTCTACAAAGACTAGCCTGTCTCTGCATCACAGGAGCAATCTCCACCACGCCAACCAGAGCATTGGAGGTTGTGTTGGATCTGACTCCCTTGGACATCTTCATATGCAGCGTTGCAAGATTGAATGCATATAGAATGAAGCTGCAAAACCACTGGTATGACCAGCCTGTTGCCAAAGGGCACAAGGGCATCACCAGGAAATTTCAAGACCCTATTTTTCTGATGCCATCTGACATCATGGAAAAAACATACATGTTTGACAAGACATTTGATGTAGTTTTTCCAACTAGAGAGGAATGGGATAACAACATGTTTGGAACTAAAACAGGAGATCTAATCTGGTACACAGATGGATCACTGAAGAACAGCCTCTCAGGTCTGGGAGTTTGTGGCGTGTCACCAAGAATCAGCTTGTCTGTAAGCCTTGGGCGATACGCTTCGGTCTTCCAGGCAGAAGTTTTGGCCATTATCCACTCTCTGCGACTGAATATGAAGAAGGGCTACTACGATAAGCGGATTCTCATTTTCAGTGACAGTCAAGCCGCTTTAAAAGCGCTTAATTCCTTCGAAATCAAATCTAAAATGATTCTGGAGTGTAGAAACCTTCTTACAGAACTGGCAACTAGAAACAGGGTGATCCTTGTATGGGTGCCAGGGCATAAAGGTATCGAAGGCAATGAAAAGGCTGATGAGCTTGCTAAACAAGGATCGTCTTTTGTTCCCATTGGTCCAGAACCTTTTTGTGGGATCAATTTGAAGACCGCAAAAACCAATGTTCGCAGATGGGAAAAACGGAAGATGTATGAAGCTTGGCTCAAATCTCCTGGTCAAACCCACGCTAAAGGTATGATCTGTAGGTCATCAGCGAGGATTTCCTATGAAATTCTTAGATGCTCTAGGCAGAAGATACGTTTAATCGTAGGCTTCATAACTGGGCACTACTATTTCAGAAAACATCTCCATAAAATGGGATTGTTTCAGCAAGATCCTATCTGCAGGAAATGTCATATGCAAGAGGAAACGGCCAAGCATATCACTTATGAATGCGAGGCTCTTGCCCTCCCTAGATTAACCTCTTTAGGCATCATCCATACTAGAGAGTTACACCTAGATTCCATTAAAGGGTTATCAGACTTTATTAATAAAGTGGGTGATCCGAGCAAATGGAACTAAGAAACATTGGGTTTGGAGTTAACAGTACAAAATGCTGATAAAAGCAGAGGTGCTCAATGACATACAAACCCAACTCGAAGAAGAAGAAGAAGAAGCTTTTATATCTTTTTCATCTAGCTTATACATATATATAATTCGAGATTGCAAAGGTGTGAAAAATAAGAAAATTAATTTTAATTCCATTATTATGAAAGGATCCTATCTGTTTAGGTTTGAACTATGAAATTTTATTTTGATAGGTTAATATTCTGAAATTTCTTCACATACAAATGCTGTTTTAACACAGCATATGCGCATTACACTTGGAAGTGCTTTTCGGTCTATAATGACATAATTATATTACAAATATTTACATTTGTAATATAATTATGTCATTAGAAACCGAAAAGCTTTGAATTGTATTCTGTGAATTTTAGAGTGTGTGTTATTTGAATGGTTTTAATAATAAATAAAATAGTAAATATTTACTGTTGAATATTTCAAAAAACACTGCGTTGATGGCTCTATTTTAATTCTCATGGTCTTAAAAACAAATAACTTTTACTAAAATACCTAGAAATAGTTAAAAAATTTACGTAGAAATAAATTTGTGATATATATAATATATATATATATATATATATATATATATATATATATATATATATATATATATATATATATAATATATATATATATATATATATATATATATATATATATATATAATATGTATATATATATATATATATATATATATATATATATATAATATATATATATATATATATATATATATATATAATATATATATATATATAATATATATATATGTATATTTATATATATATATTTATTTATTTATATATTTATTTATTTATATTTATATATATATATATATATATATATATATATTCTCTTTCTCCTAACCAACGAAAATACGATATCTTAATTATGAATTAATTATAATATATATAATTTGTAAGTAAATTTTATGTGGAATCATTAATTTATGAAAAAATTAAAGGAAAATTGTCTTTTAAAAAAAGAATCGTCACGGATGTGGTATAATACAGGACGCCAAATTCTGAGTTTGGTGATTTTTTCGGCGGATTTTCTTATGTATCTAGCAACCTGAGACATAAAAATTATACAAAATTATATTTTAGCAACCCTGATAATTTCTTAAATATATTCGAAAGTATAGCAGTTATCCTCTTTATGATAAAATGTTTGACATTAGGTTTAATCCTGTGGATGTAATACATTATTAAACTGTGATATTCAACCGCAAAGTAACTGAATCGGCTTGCAAATCTACATCACTTAATATATACAGCAGAAACCTTAGGATTTTCAATGCTGAATGAAGCATATAAAAAAGCTCAAATTAAGATAATCATATCTGAAAGTATTTATTGAAAACTTATTTGAGTGTGTTGCATTAATATATTTACTATTCGCAGTTTGTGTATTTAATATTGATTTTTCAAAATTTTAAAGATAAATATTCAAAATATAGAATGTGTAATTTGTAAAACTGTAGGTAAAACCAGTTTTTATTTTGCTTGACAAGAGTTTATTTACTTCAATTTAAAATTTTGTTCTTTAGTTTAAAGGAACTATGACTTTCTAAATCATTTGATGTTTTTATATGGTTTTTTTCTTAAAATAGCCATAATTTATTCTGCAAATTATTTTGTTCGTGTAGTTAAAACCCTGAGTATTTAACTCTTCGAAACAGCAAAACTTAATAATATTGTATTTTTTAAATTTTAACATAATATTTTTTAAGTTAAATTTTAAGTGTGATCATAGAACTGATATTAACGAAATCAGTAAAAAAATTGTCCGATAATAAAATTAAAAAAATGAGTATATTTTTATAAAAATGCCATATTTTTTTTTTAAACAGATGTTTTTTTTTCCTCTATAGTTATTCTGACACTATAACAATATGTATTTTCCTATGTACGTGTAAAATATCCCATTTTTTTAAAATTTATATTTTTACCCGTTTTGTCGAACAATAATTATTTATTTGGTTGAAATTTAATTCTCGCATGAATATATTCCCGAACCGAATTATATAGAAATGATACTTGGTATTTCTACATTATTCAATATGTTAACTGCAAATTGAGATTGGCTGTTTTCAGTTAGAAAGAAACGGTGTTGAATCCTTCATATATTTCTAGAGTTTGAAAAATAAAACATTTTCAGATCATAGACGTTTCTTTATGCTAAAAAAGTCCATTAAGTTGCCTTATTGAGCATCTGATTAAACGTTTTTAAATCTTGACTTGAATTTACGACAATTAGTGCAATGATGAAAGGGGAAAATTAATTTTAAATACATAAAGTGTCTTGTTATAAGCATTTTTATATTTTGAAAATAGTAAATAAGATTCGCAACATTATAAATAAACATTTTGCATCTTTACTTGCGAGAACGTATTAATATACCCCAATGTTACGCGTTTGTGTGTGTTCGTTCACAAAAAGAATAAAAAAATTAGATTTATAAAGTATGCTTTATTAGTGTGATTAAAATCGCCTTTGAATATATTACAGCTTGGATTTGCCTAGAAATAGATTACTACAAGTGCTGAATAGTGTTCACAGGAAAATTGCCCACTACTTCACAGAGATATTGGGAAAGTTCTAGGTGGGATCCCATTGGAGGATATTGATTCTGCATTAAATAGATAATGAAGGTTCAATTACACTGAGCTAAATTAACTGAGCGCGGGCCAAAGTACAGATTTAACTTCATCAAACCATGTTTATTAAACTATAATTAGACAAGTTCCGTATTATAGACAAAAGGGTATTATCGCAACCATGCCAACCTCCGGGATAACTAGCCAAATTGGCAACTCCAATGTCACGCGCATCTAAGGCGCTGAATTGGCAGCCATTTACTTACTTTCAAATTTCCCCGCTTGCCACCTTTCTCAGCCTATCCGTTCGTTGAAAATGGCAAGCTCGAATTCTAAAATGCGAATCTGGGATTTACCGAATTCTGAAGTAGAGAGATACCATTACATTTTTACAGAAATATAACATTTTACCAGACGTTAAGAAATGTACCAACTCTCACTCGATAAAGCTTTATTTTGGAAAACAGATTTTTTGGAAGTGCAACGTTGCGACCTGTAATCAGCACGCGGGAATAAGAAATAGTAATTGGTTTGAGGAAAGCCGCGTATCCCGTTATTAACAGCAGTAAGATTCATGTATTGCTGGTGCAAAGAAATAACAACAGTCAAATTTTGTGATGAAGAACTTAATTTAGCTGACAAAACAGTCATAGACTGGAATAATTATATGAGAGAGATTTGTGTTCTCCATACGGAAAGCAAAGAAAGAACTAAAATAGGTGGCCGCATTGTGGAAATAGATGAAAGCTTGTTCATGAAAAAAATAATAATTCAGGTCGAATATTGCCAGAGCAATGGATTTTTGGCGGCGTCTGTCAAGAGACTAAACAAGCATTTTTAACAACCATTCCTAAAAGAAGAGCGCTCCTTGGCTGAGTGGTCAAAGGCATCACTGCTAATCGCTTGAGAGCGTAGGAGTGTGGGTTCGATTCCCACCGTGGCCCTGGGTGTTTTCTTTGTTATTCTTCTGTGGTTGTACATCTGTCATTGTGCTATTTGTCCTAATATCGACGAAGACTTACAAGCGGATCTCAAGAATCAAGCATACAAGTCTGAATGTATGTAATGCAATAAATAAATAAATCCTAATAGAACTGCAGCCACGCTTTTCCAGAAAATTGTCAAAAACATTGAGGAAGGGAGTACACTTTATTCTGACAGTTGGAGAACGCATCAGACTCATCAATTGGCAATCGCTGGATTTAATCATTTAAGCATAAATCACAAATTTAATTTTGTCGACCCCGAAACGGGTGTGCATACCCAAACAATCGAAAGAATCTGGGGTTCCGCGAAATGGAGGAACAAGAGACAACGGGGTACAGCAAGACACCATCTTGAGTCTTACTCGGCAGAATTCATATGGCGACAAGACCAAGAAAACAATAAATAAAAATTGTTTTGATTCTATTTTAAAAACCATTTCGCAATATTTTCTACCAAAACATAACTGATATATCGTTAAATAAAGGTATAAAAACTATACAGATGAAAATTATTTAATATTTTTCTTCATAAATTATTTATTATTTTTTTCATACTGTTATTATCACATTGTACTTTTCAACTACGCGCTCCATGTCCCGTCAGCGGATCCCGTTTTTAGAATTGGCTCGGTCTTATATAATGCCGTCAGTATGGTTGCGATAATACGTAAGTACCGACAGAAGCCTTATCCTGGAAAATTCCATCTCCTTGAAGAAACAAATTTTGCCCATAGGATTGATACGCGATCAGTAAACATTTCTCCATAATTCTTCAAAAGTATCTCATCCTTCAGGGTTACTTATATGCTTGACAGTTGGAAGGAAACAATCGCTATCATACATTTGTACAGGTATCATCCAAACGTGAATTATTCTTGTTAGTAAAAGTGTGAAAGACGATTCTTCACACAAATTACTTGCGTCCATTATCAATCGACCAGGTTTTATGAATATGACACAACTGAAAAGACGTGTGGCTTTATCATCAGTTACAAGTGTCGTGACTTAGAAATTACTGCTTTGCCGTAAATATTTTGTGTATAAAAGTACCTTATATCTGTAATCATTGACCTTGGAAAATTCAGATGCTTACTGCACATGCTGGCTTTCCTGCAGTTGTTCATATTTTAGGCTTTGCAATCATTATCTATTTACCCGTCGGAATTTTTACTGATCTTCTTTGTACTCTGTTTTGCTTTGCTGAAATAGTTTTGCCTCGCTGTGGCTATACTGTTATAATTAAATAACCATATAGAACTTGAAACGTCAAAATATTGGAGTGTTTTGGTGACATTTGGTTCATCTACATGGCCGCCTACAATTTTACGTGTTTGAATTCCGAAAGCTCAAACCTTTTACAAATTCAACAAACATCCAAGATTTACAGAACTCCCATAAAGCGCTCACATACTACCAGAATATATAAAAAAAATTTTTTTACAAAATAAATATTAGCTATTATATTATATT
>JAJQOW010001306.1:0-30000 GCA_037975125.1 Latrodectus hesperus | reverse complement strand
TTGTTTTGAAATATTAATATTCAAACAAAAATATTAATAATTTCTATATATAGTTTTGAGAATTGAATATTTTATTTTTTACTTAAAACTATATTCATTTAAAATTAATTTATATAATGCTTAAATGTTTTATTCGGGAAAATAATTTTTTATTTGACATGTAATTTTGTTGGCTTTGCATAAGCACATTATATTGAAAAATTTCTTTTTCAAATGATAATAAAGTTAAAAATTTATAAATGTTTTTTTTCTTTATGTATGGTTAAATATACTGATTATATATTTCAATTAATTAGCTAAATTTATATAAAAATAAATATTCTAACTTGTAAAAATTCTTCAAGAAAATTATAAAGAAATCGTACATATTTCTCATCTGAATTGTAAAATTTTAAAGATTAAGATCGTCTTTAAAGGATTTAAATTTATTGAAAGGAAAAATAATTTATTCCACTGAATGAACAGTTCTTTCAAAATGATTCTTAATAGAAAAAAATTTGAATTAATAAAAATTAGCTCTAATTTTAATAGTAAAATATAATTCAATAGTACCTTAAGGAAATAGTTTTATTAAATGTATTAAAAATAAGAAGAAAATTTTCACCACTAAAAAGTTCTATTGAGAAAATGCTTTTAAATAAAATTATGCGATATAACAGTTAAAATATACATTTTATCTCAGCACTTGTGTGTGTGTGTGTGTGTGTGTGTGCTTGTGTGTGTGTGTGTGCTTGTGTGTGTGTGTGTGTGTGCTTGTGTGTGTGTGTGCTTGTGTGTGTGTGTGTGTGTGTGTGTGTGTGTGTGTGTGTGTGTGTGTGTGTGTGTGTGTGTGTGTGTGTGTGTGTGTGTGTGTGTGTGTAATACATTTGAATTTATGTATGTTTTGAAAGAAATTTATTTTAATTTTTGATTTAAGGAATTTTCAAAATGTTTTAATTGTCTGCATTAGAGTTCATTGCGTATCTGCATTTTGTGTTGATAATGCTATTACAAAGATCTTAGATTTGGAATCTGAAAAATTAGTTTTATGGTATAAAGATGAAATATTCATAAATTATCAATATTACATTTTGTGATTTAAATTTTCTTATAATAAAAATAATTTTGGTTTATTTAATGGTCTCAATGAAAGAAGCTTTTTCAAGCTCGAAACTTTCCGATTGAGTTTTCTTGAAAAGGAAATCTTGTAAGATAAATTTGTTGGGTTAAGGCTAAGGTTATGAACAAGAATGCTTATACAACCATCCTTAGCAAGCGCAAAAATATCTGAGTTTGTATTTCTTCATGCATAAAAAAAAGAAAAAGATTTATAACCAGAGTTGAAGGAAAAAGATGAAACAGTGAAAGTCAGGTTAATTTTATTGCATTAAATTGTTTGTATAATGTACATTCTCTTAAACAATGGTAAAAATCTAATTAAATCCTGTTCGTTGTGGTGAATATTCAAATTGTTTACAACAACAAAATTGCGATAAAAGTTCTTAGTTTTGCTAAAATAGTTCAATCTTTGAAAATTTACCATCATTAAAATATGAAATGATATTTTAATTAAAAATGTATATTACTGCTATTTCCAAGAATAATGTGTTGAATCAATTTATTTCAATTTATAATTAATTGCTTAAAATTAAGATTTCAGGTTTTAATTCTTTGTCAAACGATTGCTTAAAAAGCTTTTATATATAAGTTGTAGTGAAATATAAGCTTGCATTTTACACCGTATTCATCTTCACAATTTTACAATTGAAGTATCTAATAAAACTTTTATTTTAGCGATATTACTTGGAATAATCTCTGAAAAAATCTGTTTAATTTAAGTAGTTTGGGTCTTCTAAGAGTGGTTTTATGTTTACCGTCAATTTATGATTCTTAACTTTAGTAATTACAGTTATTAAAATTGAAAAGCTTCTTGTCCCTTCAAAATAAAATCTAAGGGAATTAAAACTCATTCCTTTACGTGTTAAGAATTTTTTAAATAGAAAATTGATGTAAAAAAAAATTTACTAGAAATGTGTGTATGTGTTTTATTCCCTGTGCAAATGTCAATCTAAAATATTTGTTTTTCTTTTTAAAATACAGCGTTACGAATATTTTATTTATAAAAATGAATTTTTTATTTTACTATTTGAATAATCAGATTTAATTCAAGTGCTTATTTGTTTGAAAAGTTATGATAAATATATTTTATATATTTTTTAATGATTAAAATGATATTTACTTCACGTTTTTATTCTGAAACAAATAAAATTATAAATTAAATTGTAAATTAAGTTATCTATTTATGTTTTAAAAATTTGGAGTTTTTTTTTTGTTATAGTATAATGATTTTAAGCATAACGAAATGGAAAATTATCGAATAAATTTTTGCGCCCTATTTTTATCATGCATAGTGGCTACTCCAGGCGAAGACAAGCAATTTCTAAAGTATTCTGTGTATTATCATCTTAAATGACATTCTATCGTTTTTAAGTCTTATTCATGTGTCTAAGCATTCAATTTCAAAAAATTCTCACGCACCAACCCTTAAGAATATACACTGTATATTCTAGGGGTAATTCGCTTTAGGGGTAATTCGCTTTCTACAGGTAATTTACCCGTAGAAAGCGGAAACATACCGTAAGATAACGGACACCAGATCGCTGTGAAGAGTGTTCTTGGCGAATGCTCCACATTATTCAGCGTTATTATTCCCACATTGAATAAATTTGATAAGTTGAAATATTTCTTTAGCGTTACATGTAGAATCGAGACGTTTTAGAACTTTGCTTTTTAAACCTCAATTATCAACAATGTTTTTAAAAATCTATGCATTGGAGATTGAGTTGTTTTTTGCTGAAATATATCAGATATCACTTCAGACAATTAAGCGCACCATACAAAAACTCACTTTTCTCCTAAAAATATACTTTTTATAATAAAATGAATACCACAGTTAGTCTAGAAATATTATTTACTATAAAATTGAACCATTTATTTCTATATCTATTGGGCATTTTTTAAGATATTGAGGAAATTTTGGATTTTGATCTCAATGTAATTGGGAATCTGAAGTCACTTGAGTTTGTCTGTGTGAAAATTCTGGCCAAAGGAAACTTATGAAAAACCATATAAAGATTAAGTGTAATAAGGTAATGCTATTTGCAGAATTTTATGTAAATACTTACATTCGTTTTTGTGGGAGATTGAGTTGTTTTTTGCTGAAATATATCAGATATCACTTCAGACAATTGAGCGCACCATAGAAAAACTCACTTTTCTTTTAAAATTAACTTTTTATAATAAAATGAATACCACAGTTAGTCTAGATATATTATTTACTATAAAATTGAACCATTTATTTCTATATCTATTGGCCATTTTTTAAGATATTGAGGAAATTTTGGATTTTGATCTCAATGTAATTTGGAATCTGAAGTCACTTGTGTCACTTGAGCTTGTCTGTGAGAAAATTCTGGCCATAGGAGACTTATGAAAAACCATATAAAGATTAAGTGTAATAAGGTAATGCTAATTGCAGAATTTTATGTAAATACTTATATTCGTTTTGTGGGAGATTGAGTTGTTTTTTGCTGAAATATATAAGATATCACTTCAGACAATTAAGCGCACCATACAAAAACTCACTTTTCTCCTAAAATATACTTTTTATAATAAAATGAATACCACAGTTAGTCTAGAAATATTATTTACTATAAAATTGAACCATTTATTTCTATATCTATTGGCCATTTTTTAAGATATTGAGGAAATTTTGGATTTTGATCTCAATGTAATTGGGAATCTGAAGTCACTTGAGTTTGTCTGTGTGAAAATTCTGGCCAAAGGAAACTTATGAAAAACCATATAAGGATTAAGTGTAATAAGGTAATGCTAATTGCAGAATTTTATGCAAATACTTATATTCGTTTTGTGGGAGATTGAGTTGTTTTTGCTGAAATATATAAGATATCACTTCAGACAATTGAGCGCACCATACAAAAACTCACTTTTCTCCTAAAATATACTTTTTATAATAAAATGAATACCACAGTTAGTCTAGAAATATTATTTACTATAAAAGTGAACCATTTATTTCTATATCTATTGGCCATTTTTTAAGATATTGAGGAAATTTTGGATATTTATCTCAATGTAATTGGGAATCTGAAGTCACTTGTGTCACTTGAGCTTGTCTGTGTGAAAATTCTGGAAAATTTTAGTTTATAAGTTATAAGTTTAATAAGATTATAAGTTTATAGTTTATAAGGTTATAAGTTTATAGTTTATAAGGTTATAAGTTTATACTATAAGTTTATAGTTATTATAAGTTATAAGTTTATAGTTTATAAGTTTAATAAGGTAATGCTATGTGCAGAACATTATGTTAATTCTGAATTTCGTTTTTGTTTGAGATTGAGTTCTTTTTTGCTGATACGTATAAGAAATCACTTCAGTCAATTGGGCGCACCATACAAAAACTCACTTTTCACCTAAAATTTATTTTTTATAATAAAATGAATACCACAGTTAGTCTAGAAATATTATTTACTACAAAATTGAACCATTTATTTCTATATCTATTGGCCATTTTTTAAGATATAAGGGAATTTTGAAGTCAATCTTCGCGAGAATCAGAAGTCCCACGTACCATATGGGCGCACCATACAAAAACTCACTTTTCTCATAAAATATATTTTTTATAATAAAATGAATACCACAGTTAGTCTAGAAATGTGATTTACTACTAAACTGAAGCATTTATTTGTATATGCATTGGCTATTTTTTAAGATATTGAGGAAATTTTGGATTTTGATCTCAATGTAATTGGGAATCTGAAGTCACTTGTGTCACTTGAGCTTATCTGTGTGAAAATTCTGGCCATAGGAAACTTAATAAAAACCATATAAAGATTAAGTGTAATAAGGTAATGCTAATTGCAGAATTTTATGTAAATACTTATATTCGTTTTTGTGGGAGATTGAGTTGTTTTTTGCTGAAATATATAAGATATCACTTCAGACAATTGAGCGCACCATACAAAAACTCACTTTTCTCCTAAAATATACTTTTTATAATAAAATGAATACCACAGTTAGTCTAGAAATATTATTTACTATAAAATTGAACCATTTATTTCTATATCTATTGGCCATTTTTTAAGATATTGAGGAAATTTTTGATTTTGATCTCAATGTAATTGGGAATCTGAAGTCACTTGTGTCACTTGAGCTTGTCTGTGTGAAAATTCTGGTCATAGGAAACTTATGAAAAACCATATAAAGATTAAGTGTAATAAGGTAATGTTAATTGCAGAATTTTATGTAAATACTTATATTCTTTTTTGTGGGAGATTGAGTTGTTTTTTGCTGAAATATATTAGATATCACTTCAGACAATTAAGCGCACCATAGAAAAACTCATTTTTCTCCTAAAATATACTTTTTATAATAAAATGAATACCACAGTTAGTCTAGAAATATTATTTACTATAAAATTGAACCATTTATTTCTATATCCATTGGCCATTTTTTAAGATATTGAGGAAATTTTGGATTTTGATATCAATGTAATTGGGAATCTGAAGTCACTTGAGTTTGTCTGTGTGAAAATTCTGGCCAAAGGAAACTTATGAAAAACCATATAAGGATTAAGTGTAATAAGGTAATGCTAATTGCAGAATTTTATGCAAATACTTATATTCGTTTTTGTGGGAGATTGAGTTGTTTTTTGCTGAAATATATAAGATATCACTTCAGACAATTGAGCGCACCATACAAAAACTCACTTTTCTCCTAAAATATACTTTTTATAATAAAATGAATACCACAGTTAGTCTAGAAATATTATTTACTATAAAATTGAACCATTTATTTCTATATTTTTTTGCCATTTTTTAAGATATTGAGGAAATTTTGGATTTTGATCTCAATGTAATTGGGAATTTGAAGTCCCTTGTGTCACTTGAGCTTGTTTGTGTGAAAATTCTGGAAAATTTTAGTTTATAAGTTATAAGTTTAATAAGATTATAAGTTTATAGTTTATAAGGTTATAAGTTTATAGTTTATAAGGTTATAAGTTTATACTATAAGTTTATAGTTATTATAAGTTATAAGTTTATAGTTTATAAGTTTAATAAGGTAATGCTATGTGCAGAACATTATGTTAATTCTGAATTTCGTTTTTGTTTGAGATTGAGTTCTTTTTTGCTGATACGTATAAGAAATCACTTCAGTCAATTGGGCACACCATAAAAAAACTTACTTTTCTCCTAAAATATATTTTTTATAATAAAATGAAGACCACAGTAAGTCTAGAAATGTGATTTACTACTAAATGGAACCATTTATTTGTGTATACATTGGGCATTTTAAAAGATATTGAGGAAATTTTCAAATGGTAAAAACGTGAAAAGGAGATTTTGCGTGTCATTTGGGCTAATCATACAAAAACTCAAATTTCTCCTAAAATATATATTTTATAATCAAATGAATACCACAGTTAGTCTAGAAATGTTATTTACTATAAAATTGAACCATTTATTTCTATATCTATTGGACATTTTTTAAGATATAAGGGAATTTTGAAGTCAATCTTCGCGAGAATCAGAAGTCCCACGTACCATATGGACGGACCACACAAAAACTCAATTTTCTCATAAAATATATTTTTTATAATAAAATGAATACCACAGTTAATCTAGAAATGTGATTTACTACTAAACGGAAGCATTTATTTGTATATACATTGGGTATTTTTTAAGATATTGAGGAAATTTTGGATTTTGATCTCAATGTAATTGGGAATCTGAAGTCACTTGAGTTTGTCTGTGTGAAAATTCTGGCCAAAGGAAACTTATGAAAAACCATATAAAGATTAAGTGTAATAAGGTAATGCTAATTGCAGAATTTTATGTAAATGCTTATATTCGTTTTTGTGGGAGATTGAGTTGTTTTTTGCTGAAATATATCAGATATCACTTCAGACAATTAAGCGCACCATACAAAAACTCACTTTTCTCCTAAAATATACTTTTTATAATAAAATGAATACCACAGTTAGTCTAGAAATATTATTTACTATAAAATTGAACCATTTATTTCTATATCTATTGGGCATTTTTTAAGATATTGAGGAAATTTTGGATTTTGATCTCAATGTAATTGGGAATCTGAAGTCACTTGAGTTTGTCTGTGTGAAAATTCTGGCCAAAGGAAACTTATGAAAAACCATATAAGGATTAAGTGTAATAAGGTAATGCTAATTGCAGAATTTTATGTAAATACTTATATTCGTTTTTGTGGGAGATTGAGTTGTTTTTTGCTGAAATATATAAGATATCACTTCAGACAATTGAGCGCACCATACAAAAACTCACTTTTCTCCTAAAATATACTTTTATAATAAAATGAATACCACAGTTAGTCTAGAAATATTATTTACTATAAAATTGAACCATTTATTTCTACATCTATTGGCCATTTTTTAAGATATTGAGGAAATTTTGGATATTTATCTCAATGTAATTGGGAATCTGAAGTCACTTGTGTCACTTGAGCTTGTCTGTGTGAAAATTCTGGAAAATTTTAGTTTATAAGTTATAAGTTTAATAAGGTTATAAGTTTATAGTTTATAAGGTTATAAGTTTATACTATAAGTTTATAGTTATTATAAGTTATAAGTTTATAGTTTATAAGTTTAATAAGGTAATGCTATGTGCAGAACATTATGTTAATTCTGAATTTCGTTTTTGTTTGAGATTGAGTCCTTTTTTGTTGATACGTATAAGAAATCACTTCAGACAATTGAGCGCACCATACAAAAACTCACTTTTCTCCTAAAATATACTTTTTATAATAAAATGAATACCACAGTTAGTCTAGAAATATTATTTACTATAAAATTGAACCATTTATTTCTATATCTATTGGCCATTTTTTAAGATATTGAGGAAATTTTGGATATTGATCTCAATGTAATTGGGAATCTGAAGTCACTTGTGTCACTTGAGCTTGTCTGTGTGAAAATTCTGACCATAGGAAACTTATGAAAAACCATATAAAGATTAAGTGTAATAAGGTAATGCTAATTGCAGAATTTTATGTAAATACTTATATTCGTTTTTGTGGGAGATTGAGTTGTTTTTTGCTGAAATATATAAGATATCACTTCAGACAATTGAGCGCACCATACAAAAACTCACTTTTCTCCTAAAATATACTTTTTATAATAAAATGAATACCACAGTTAGTCTAGAAATATTATTTACTATAAAATTGAACCATTTATTTCTATATCTATTGGCCATTTTTTAAGATATTGAGGAAATTTTGGATTTTGATCTCAATGTAATTTGGAATCTGAAGTCACTTGTGTCACTTGAGCTTGTCTGTGAGAAAATTCTGGCCATAGGAGACTTATGAAAAACCATATAAAGATTAAGTGTAATAAGGTAATGCTAATTGCAGAATTTTATGTAAATACTTATATTCGTTTTTGTGGGAGATTGAGTTGTTTTTTGCTGAAATATATAAGATATCACTTCAGACAATTGAGCGCACCATACAAAAACTCACTTTTCTCCTAAAATATAATTTTTATAATAAAATGAATACCACAGTTAGTCTAGAAATATTATTTACTATAAAATTGAGCCATTTATTTCTATATCTATTGGCGATTTTTTAAGATATTGAGGAAATTTTGGATTTTGATCTCAATGTAATTGGGAATCTGAAGTCACTTGTGTCACTTGAGCTTATCTGTGTGAAAATTCTGGCCATAGGAAACTTAATAAAAACCATATAAAGATTAAGTGTAATAAGGTAATGCTAATTGCAGAATTTTATGTAAATACTTATATTCGTTTTTGTGGGAGATTGAGTTGTTTTTTGCTGAAATATATAAGATATCACTTCAGACAATTGAGCACACCATACAAAAACTCACTTTTCTCCTAAAATATACTTTTTATAATAAAATGAATACCACAGTTAGTCTAGAAATATTATTTACTATAAAATTGAACCATTTATTTCTATATCTATTGGCCATTTTTTAAGATATTGAGGAAATTTTGGATTTTGATCTCAATGTAATTGGGAATCTGAAGTCACTTGTGTCACTTGAGCTTGTCTGTGTGAAAATTCTGGCCATAGGAAACTTATGAAAAACTATATAAAGATTAAGTGTAATAAGGTAATGCTAATTGCAGAATTTTATGTAAATACTTATATTCGTTTTTGTGGGAGATTGAGTTGTTTTTTGCTGAAATATATAAGATATCACTTCAGACAATTGAGCGCACCATACAAAAACTCACTTTTCTCCTAAAATATACTTTTTGATGATATTCTGAAGATATATATATATTTAGAAATATTTTCTATATCAAAAATTCTCTGAATATATTTTCATTTCTAAAATATACCGCGTAGGGAATTGCATTCCTGGAATCGAAACGGAGGAGATAAGAGGACTAATTAATTACCTCCAAATTTTAGGAAAACACATAGACTTTCTTTCCCTTTTTATTGTTCACACTCTTAGCATTCCGTTTCTTCCTAAACATCGCTACATTGGAAAAAAAATTTTAAACATTTGAATATTTGACATTTAAAATATTGCCATTAGCTGTAACTTTCGATTTAAATATTAATTTCATTTTTTGGATTACTAACATATGCTTGTAAAGTAGTGAAAACTAAATATTAAATTATTAATTACTTAAAGCTATTCATTTAAAAGTAATTTATTTACTGTTTGAATGTTTTTATTCGGGGAAATAATTTTATTCGACTCGTAATTTTGTTGGCTTTACATTAACACTTTATATTAAAAAATTATTTTTTCAAGTTGTAAATTTTAAAAATCTATAAATGTTTTTTGTTTTTTTCTCTTTTTAAAAGATCGACTTTAAATGATATAAATTTACTGAAAGAAAAAAATTTATGCCATTGTATGAACAATATTTCCAAAATTATTCTTAATAGAAATAAATTTTGATTTTAATAAAGACTAGCCCTTATTTTAATAATGAAATATATTTCAATAACTTAGAAAAACAGTTTTATTAAATGGCTTAAAGTTAAAACAAAGAAAGTTATTATTACTATGATAACTGATTGAGAAAATTTCTTTAAATTAAAGTAGGTGAAATAACAATTAAAATATATTTATCATCTTAGCACTTGTAATTCTTTATAATAGTTTAAATCAATGAAAAACTTGAAAGAATATAGAGTTATCAGTTTTGAAAAAAAAATTGAATAATATAATATATATTGTTCGACTGAAAATTTCTAATTTTATTAAATATATATAATTTATGTGTGTTTAGAAAGAAATTTAGTTTTTGATTTAAGAAATTTGAAAAATAATATTCTTGTCTATATAGCGTTTCGTTGCTTATCTGCATTAGGGCGTTTAAAGGGCCAAAATTGTGTTAAAAATTAGTTTAAACAGTGTTTAGTCAAGCTTTAGAATGATGCAGCAAACCAAAATAGTCAATTCTATTATATGATTAGTGTTAAAATTGGGCAGATAATATTGTCAGCTTTTATTGCAGGGATTACATATGTAAACATTAAATTCAAATACTTAATTCTCGAGTAAAATTAACAAATTTCTACCTTTAGCTATCAAATTTAAAAGTAAAAATAAAAATATTATTTAATGTAATTTTCACAGAAGTAACTTTATCACATATTTTTTAATGTCCATCAAATTTATTTTTGACATTTTTAAATAATCTACTTATAAAATTATTGATTTTTAATTATATAAGTGTTTTTTTGTGTTAAATATAAATATCTTAAGCATTTTATTACTTTTTATTAGATATTAAACTTATTTAAGCCCATAATTCTATAAAAATTATATTTCTTATAATTATTAAAATTAGTTCTGAAAATGCTCTAATCACAACCATATAATTATATATCATTTTTTTATAATTCAATTTTCATTGTAGTCTTGACTTATCATTTATTTTTTCACATGAGGTTGCACAAAAATTAAATACCAAATTAAAATTACCATTTGAATTATTATTTGATATATTAACATATTTGATCCTTTTTTTTTCCTTTTGAATTAACTAGATCAAAAGATGTCAAAATTTCCTATTATGAATATTTACTTGAATATTATCTGCTTCATTTCTTGTCAGTTTTTCTATTAAATTTTTGTCAAAATCTGATGTATTTTTTGAGATGGTAACTATTTAAACTAGTTATTTTAACTATTTTAAAATAGTTAAAAAAGCTAATATTCATTAAATTCTAATGTTGTTTTTTAAATTTTTGACTGTAGGAAAACTTGCATATTTTTATCACGGTTAATTAAGTTCTGTTTATTTACATTAATAATTGTAATTTATATTTTTTACAAATAATCAAATTTCTTTAATTTATATTTTTCAAATGAAAGAAAATCTGAATTCAAATGAAAGAAAGCTGAGAGGAAATTTGAATTTTTAAAAATATTTAAGTTTTCAAAAATAAAAGTTATACATCAGATTAAAAATTAATAGTGAGAAAAAATGTGATAGTCAGCATTTTAAGTTTTATTGATGAAAATAAATGCTTTCAATGCAAAAAAATCTCTAGAATTGTATTACTAATCAATAAAAATGCAATTAGGAAATATATCAACTGATTAAAGTTTTTATGGATAAGATAAGAAATTTATCTTTTTCTATTTAAAAACTTTTTGGATGATTTATTCTCTTCGAAAACTATTTTATTCAAGAAAAGAACACAGAAAGATATAAAAACATTAAATAAAAAACTTATTGAGGGAGAGAGAAAAGTATAGTTGAAAATTTTAGACATGATCAAAAAATTTATGACTTAAAAAGTTTTTTCATACTGTTAATTTTTACAAATATTTTAAATATTTTTTTCATTTATCAACAAGAACATAAATTGGTACAAACCGCAAAACTGAGGAAACAAATGAACTATTTCAGAATACAAAATATTGCATTTGTGATTTATTAATATTTTTTTAATTTAAACAATTGAAAAAGTTTAATTTTTTTAGATTTATCTTTAATTTTGAACATGCTTTTCTTGGATTCTGAATATTCTCTCAACACCATAAAATCAAGTCCAAATGCACATATTGTTTGCATAGAATTCTTAATGCAGCTTTTGAATAAAATGACTGATTTAATCAATCACATTTATAAAATGATTCCAATTTTTTAAAATTTATTTCACAGCTCTTAATTTTAAAAAATAAATAAAAATTAAATAAATAAAAAATTAAAACTCAAGAATTTGAAATTCATACTTGAAAGATTATTACAAATACGTTATTATAGGCTTCTGTTCTGAATCTTCCAATAATTATTCTTCTCTTATAATTTAAATTTCATGTTTTTTCACTAATTGCATAATATATATATATATATATATATATATATATATATATATATATATATATATATATATATATATATATATATATATATATATATATATATATATATATATATATATATTAAAATGTTTGAATATGATGATAAATAATTTTTTGAACCCATAATTCACATTGTATAGCCTGGCTAAATACTCAGCTGTGTGAAATATAAATTATAAATAAAATATTTATACTATAATAATTATAATAAAATATTCATAAATTATCAATATTACATTTTGTGATTTTATTTTTTTTACAATAAAATTATTTTGATTTACATCAATGGTCTAAATTATAGAATCTGAATAGCTATTTTAAGTACGAAATTTCCCATAAAGTTAAAGTTGTTTTTCACTGGAATTTTTCTGAGATAAAAAAAGGAAATAAAATTTTCAATTTAATCTGTGGTAAATGAAATGTGTAAAAAAAGATATTGCGAA
Source organism: Latrodectus hesperus (assembly GCA_037975125.1). Lineage (NCBI taxonomy): Eukaryota > Metazoa > Arthropoda > Arachnida > Araneae > Theridiidae > Latrodectus > Latrodectus hesperus. The sequence continues at coordinate 17,154 of JAJQOW010001306.1, read as the reverse complement.
AAATCAAGTGAGTTGATCTTAAATGAGGGGTGTCAAGTCCTACCCAATTATTTTTTTGCAACAAATAGCTGAAGTTTTTAAAGTTAGAAATATTATAGAAATTTTGAAAATTTGTTAAAATAAGATATAATATATGTTCAACACCTAATGAACAACAATTTGTAGCGTCTTTCATAAATAATATATTATACAATTAATTGGTAATAAATTTTTTTATTTGCTTCAGTTGGTTAACAAGTTAGAATACATTTAAAATATTTTAAGAAATTGTTGTGGAAATGCTAAATATAAAAATCAATTTTCATAAAAAATTTTGTAAATATTGTATTTATTTCTAATCAATAAAATGGTGATTACCAAAAATAAATAAATATAAATAATTTATATTGTTTTTTTGATTGAGACAATTTTTTAATAATTTATTCCAGTTAGGTTTTATTTTAATACTGAGTTAATTCCACTTTTTAATGGTTTGAAATTAAGACGGAATTTAAATTTGTTTTATCAACTGAAATTTTATAATTTATTGAAAAGTATGAAGTAACAAATAAAAAGCAAATTAAATTGATAAAATGAAACTAAGCAGGATTTTAAATAAACTGATGAATAATTTATTAATCAAACATATTTAATCCTTTTTATTAAGATAAAAATGATTCGAAAATATTTATCATTTATTATAATAAGCGATTTTAAACATTATGGCATTAATTTGTTTTTGTGTTTTAATTTTGTGTTTCCCACATTTGCTTACATTATTACATCCACTCTTTTATTTAACGTCAGGTACGGTTACAATTTACGTTGATGCTATAAATTGGGTATAACTCTCGATTTAATAATGACCTAATAAATTTTAAGAGAAGAGCACTTTTTATAAAAGCAAATTTTAGATCCGATATAAACACATTTTCTTTATTTTCTGATGAAAAAAATATATATTTCATATTTAATATTTCAGTTGTATAAAAAAATAAATTACCGATATTCTTAACTGTGAAAATTACTTAGAAAGTTTAACTGACCGCGTAGGATCACAGGCGGGAAGCAGAGGCGCGAAAATTAACTGTGTATTACTTGTCCTTATTAAATTGTACATTTAATTGTGAAAGTTCCTGTAAAAAATTGTTTATTCTCAACGAAGGTGAGTATTTTGCTTATTTATAGTAATAAGAAGTATTTTTTGAAATAGCATAAATTAAAAACACATCGAAATAAAGTATTTGAAATATTTTAATTTTTTGACATGTTTTCAAATCGAACTTTTCAAAGTTTCAATCGAAATTAATAAAACTCTCAAATAATTTTTGGTTATTTATTGATTAATTACTATATTATATTTTTTATGTCCTAACAAGAAATCTAAAATCTTTTTTAGGCAATAAACATGAAAGACATTTTGAGCTGAAAATAAAAATTATTTTAAAGTAGTCTTTGTTAAGAGTGGTTAAATTCATCGTAATAATTGTTTGTAAATTTTTTTTCTACCTGCATTTTATTTTACAATTATTCGGCATAAAAATTTAAATCCATTATTTAATTTGGGTTAATACCTAATAATTAAGAAAATATGCTGTTCAGATATCTTTGTTTAAATTTCTGATACAAATGTAATTTTAATAACTTTATACAAATAATTCAAAAAATTAAAACCAGAACATAAATAATTTATTAAACATAAAAAATTTTAAAATTAGTATAAGATGATTTGTTAATTGAAGTTAAATCGTGTATGTCCTGGTTATTAGTAGGTACAAAAGTAAAGTTTCAAAAACTTTACAGAAATAATTCAATATAAATTAAAATCATGAACTATAAAATAAATTATTAAACATAAAAATTTAAAACTTAATATAACACGATTTATTAATTAATTAAATTTATTAATTGAAATTAGTAGTTTATTGTTGTTAAACATTTATAGTTATCAATAAAAAATTTTAAAATTTTTATATTTTCATTTTATCATTGAATTTTGTATTCTTTTGTTTTGTATTTCTTTCCTTATGTATTTCCCTGCTCCTTCATAGAGCCACGCCCCCTTTTCAGAGCAACCATTTTAGAAGGGTTGCGACATCCTTTCTCCTCCCCCTTTTCCCCCTCCCCCCTGCAACAAAACTGAGCTCTCAGGAGCCGGTTTTGTCGCCAAAAAAATGGCGGAAAACAAGCCAAGATCTCTTAACAAGAAACTTCCCGGAGAGATTTAAAATATTTTCATTTTATAAAAATACTCACCACTTTTCCATTGTCTTAGAGAAAAATAATCATAAACAGCATCATCAACCTTCTTCGAACATTTTTACCGACTCTTTGTTTAGAGCGTTAAAGGGTTGCCAGAGTGAAAGTAAAAAGAAAAAGAATGCCAAATTTAAACTCAAATGAGGGAAATGCCTCGAAATTTCTGGTAGAATGGAATTATACAATTAATTTAGGCGCCAACAATGGCATCTCTCTATTTCTCATTGGACTTGACATCCCTTTGAATTCTCTATAAACTATTTCCACACATCAATAGGTCATCCATGTAATCCTATAGAGTAATTATCAGAAAAATGATTTTGCCTTTAATTACAAACGGACAAATTATTTTCTTCGTAATATTTAAAACCAACGATTTTGGTAACCAAATTATATATAAAAATATATATTTTAAATCCTTAAAGTATTATTCTATTTTTGCCTTTCATTTATCCCCTTTTCCTTTTTGTTTCTTTTTTTATATAAATTATTTCCTTATTCTGTGGATTTATTCACCTCATACCGATGAAATAATTAATTCATTTCACAAAAATTTAAAACTTTCTTCATGAAATGATTTAATTCTTTCTAGTTGTTTTGAATAGTTCAATCACTTGCTGTTTAGCTTTGAAAAGAAATTAAATCGAAATGTGATAAATAGAAATAAAAAATATTTGTTTAAAATATATATTTTTAAAATTTTATAACACTGTAGAAACTTAAGAAATATAAAATTACCATATAAAACTAACTATTGAATATACAAAAATGTAATTATGTTTTCGCTTTTTATGAATACAAACGTGATTAATTTTATCAGTTGTTTCACAATTCAAATGATGAATCAAAAGAAGGCTAGAATATAAAGCTTTACCTCAAATATTCCCATTCTCTTTTATTATTATAAATACTCTTATGCATGTGGAATGTTTATTCTATAAACAGCAAATGAATTGAACAGAAGTTCCATTTCTCAGCAGAAAACATCTAGTAATAATTTGATTTATTGGTAGTAGATTTTATAATTTTGGAAAATTATTTTTAAAAGCACATACTAATTATTTAATAAGCATTTTATAAATATAAAAAAAGAAAAATTATGTTTTTCTTGTAAACAATATTTTGTTAAATAAAGTTAAGATACAATCTGTTTCAAATTAAGATTTATTCACGCTTAACTAAATTTACTGAGCTCGAAATTTTTTCAGAGCCTGATTAAGGCAGAGGCATACGGGGCAGTTGCCCTGTGCTTCCAAAATGATTGGGGAGTTTTTATTTTGACAATCAAATAGAATCATTTGCCGAATTGAATAGAAAGTTTGTTGTTGTGAAGCACAGAATCCCACCAAAGAAGATTTTGTCCAGTATCCCAATAGGATTAAATCGAGCCCTGAATTACTACATCATTTATTAAAATTCACAGAACCGAAAATATTTTACAATTACATCTTGTTTTCCCTAAATTCTGATACAGATTATTTAAGTTTTATTTATTATAACTTTCCGATTGGTGATGTAGAAATACTCACAGAAAAATAGGAAGAATAGCCTAGCAAATGCAAAATAAATTAATAAATGAGGGTTGTACATTTAGAATAATAATGCAACAGCATTTCTCCTTAACGTGAATTTAATGAATGATAAAAGTAAATATTTTGGATATTCCCGAACAAGATGCAACAAATTCTTCGTATTTTCATGAAATCGTAAAAAAATTTGATATTTTGTTATCACATGTACTAAACAGCCTAAAGCTATTATTAAATTTTGTAAATCGGGGATGTATTCTCTTTCAGGAATATTCTTTTCAATTATTGGATCTAACTCACAAGTCATAAGTGAAAAAACTTCAGAAAACTCCCTTTTCTTGAAATGTGTTAATATCCTCTGTCTCCCGATGCACATTTGGAACTGGAATCGAACTCAGAGTCTACCGCAACGAAGAACGTTTTATACTATTCAGTTATGGTGAATTTCACGGCTAGAAGTTGAAAAAGAGGGAAGCACAGATTTTTAATACTCCTCGCCTTCACAAGCATTTCAAATTCACACAGAAATTTAAAATTCTTATGACTGAAAAAAATGCCAAAAAATTTTTTTGAATAATGGGCATAATTTCATCACATGAGGATTTCTAAACAAAATTGTTTGATTAATTCAGTATTTTATTGTTTAATTGATTAAGTATTACAAGAACTAGAGTTGAATGAGCTTGTTTGTGTCTTTCGATATTAAAATTAATAAAATTTTGCTTTATAATAAATTTGGCAATTTTAAAAAAAAATATAACGCAAAAGAACCTAACTAACTTTTTGTAATCAGAACAAGTCATACTGAAGTTTGTCGCTTATTAATATTAATTATTTTAGGTAAGTAGAGTCTATCTTAAAATAACTTGGCAAAAATAGATTGTAAAAATATTTTTCGCAGTCATTTAAAGAATACTGATTGAAGACGTAGGGTTATAGGGAATGATAAATTTGAAAAAAATGAAAGATAATTTGAAATAATATGAAAGATAAATTTGAAATTTAACATGTATGTTTTATGCACAGTATATTTAAAATTCTTTTTTTGGTGTAGGAGGTGAAGATTTTAATTTTAGTGTGTTTATGAAAATGTTATTATTTTATGAACTTTCTAATCAATGAAAAGGGTATTTCTACAATGAGTAGTTTCAGATCTTCTATTATGGAAGAGATGTCAGTTTTCATATAATTAGAATTTTTAACTGCAAGGTCAACGTTATCATTACCATCCATATCCACATAACCCGGTATACAGCTAAAATCAATAACGTCAGCAATATAAATATAATATTTTTATTAAAATTGGCTGATTATTCGCATTATGCCAGATAAAAATATAACTTTGATTTTGAATATAAACTTTTTTTACATAAGTTTGAGTTTTGATGACATTTAATATCGCTAAAATTGCATAACTTTTAACTACGAAAATTGAATTAAATTCATATTTATGGAAATGTTACGCACGGAAATATTTTTGCTTAAACAACATTTGTCATGTTTTTTTAGTCATATGAAGTTTCGAAATAGATATTTCTAAGTTCTTCCAACGATTATTCTTCTCATGAAAAGTAAACTTTACATAACTTCTGTTCTAAAAGCTAGAAAAAGGAATATCTTGTGATTAATTGTGTCATGGTATTATCAAGACAGTTTGCGAACTAGGTAATATATAAAGACCATGAATAATCCATGGGAAAAGAATATACGTTATGTTACCTTACTTTCTTTCCTCCATGACGTTTTCAAACTTTGATAGAATAACTCAACAAGATGTCATGCCTGCATCTCAGGAAGCATAGGAAAGAAATTTAAGAATATGCAATGAGATCATAGCATAGGAGATATAAAATTTGTTTTATTAATTCTAATTATAATTATAGGCTAAACTCTATTGGTTATTTCAAACATCTTCTTTAAAATTAACAAAATAGTACCAAGTATACTCATTAACAATTATGTGTGTAATAGGAAAAGATAAAATATGTGTGAGAACAAATTATATATAAAAATATTGTCCATCATTACCTGAAAACAGATTAAATGGCAGTACTTTTTCACACTACACAAACTAGCCAAGTTGTAAAAAACATCTTATCTATATATATATTTTTTCTGTTTACCGTTCAACTCAGCACGCTACCTTCTTATTCATTCAAGAATTATCCGGCAATTTTTTTCTTAAAAATTCAATTTCCTCATAGAGTTGATCTACAGTAGATAATTTGCCAGCCCGAAGCAGATGGCTTAATTAGTGAAGAAAGCTGTGAAATTCTAGTGCGTTTGCCATGTCTTGCATTCCAGGAGAACTTTTCATCGATGTGTGTCGCCTTTAAGTGTCACAAATATGAAAATTTGGAACATTTCAAGTATTTAAACCAAGAAAAAGTTTTCAAAGCCCGTTTAGTAGAATTTTCTTTTTCGGTATTACAAGGAGTGGAGGTGATGATAACTTCATATAGTGGGGCACCAGAGGGCATGTCATCATCACCCTGGAAGTGTGACCTGATTTCACAACTTAAGCATCAAGAAGCCGTTCCTCCAAAATGATACTTTTGGAGATCCCCAAACAAAGTCTGCTGTCCCCAAAGGCATTATTTTGGGGGAAGGACATTACGAACGCGAAATGATCAGCTACCATTAGTGAACCGAGGAATCTTCGGATGGGTCAAGATTTGAACTCTCTGCCTTCCGTTAATGAGAATAACGCCTTAATTAATGAAGTCTTCATGACATTTTACAATGAGGTTATGGATATATTCCGTTGATATTTTAGTATCATAAAAAATTATCCTATTTTTCTGTAATAATTTTGAAAATTTCAATGTGTACTTATATTAGAAGGTATTTCTTTTATAAAATCTAAAAAAGAAAATAATAAAATAAAAAAGAAATTCTGCATGTGAGCCTCGGGCTCTGACAGTTAGATGGAAACTACAGGGTGGGAGTTTTAGAAGCAACCAGAAGACTGTCCAGTACTTGGCCTGCCACTCACAAAGGAACCATATCACTTGCAGACAGGGACTATCATCTGTTTAGCGCACTCGCGTTGCCATTACTGAGCACGATTTGGATCAGTTTTACTGTACGGTTACCCTTGGCGCGTTTTTTAAGCCAAATTTGGCGAACAAATTTGGACCACCTTATTTTTGTCTGATGCGATTCTCGCGAGATGCTCAGCTTGTCTCGCGAGACAAGTCTCATGCGATCATCTACGAATTTGTGGACTGCGTTATTTAATTAATTCTATTTCGGACCACATTATTTTTGTCTGATGCGATTCTCGCGAGATGCTCAGCTTGACTCGCGAGACAAGTCTCATGCGATCATCTACGAATTTTCAGATATCGTTTCTAACCTTTCTTCGCAAATAAAATTCTGTTGAGTAGAGTAAAATAAACAAAATTTGCGGTAAACAAAATATTGTCGCCGAGATTTTATTTCAACAGATTGTCTGCTGTGCGTTCTTTTTTTCAGTTATTATCTTGCAGAATATGCGTGGAGAGGAAAAAACAATAAAATGTGTAATAAATTTCTTGCGTTCATCGATTCCATTAAACGGGTCTACCCGCCAAAAACATCTGACCCGGAGCAGGCAGTAGCGGCTTCGATGGCAAAATAGGAGCTGGAGAGAGGTATTTTTATTGTTCATTAATTACATAATTAATAATAAATTAAATGGTCTTCATGAAATGAATTTCTTATGAATATTCAACGATTTGAATTCATTAATATAAAATTTAATCAAAAACTTTTATGGAAAATTTAACATATCAACTTTATTATTTTACCATTGATGTTTGAAATCGTTAAATTTGCGTTTTTTGTTAATTTTGCAAAATTAGTTGAGCATATGGATAGATACCAACAATGTATGAAATATTTGTCACTATTTCAGCCATTTTCCATCTCTCCGTTTTTCCCTATCGGGTTTCCGTCATACGGCCTTGGCGACCTTTTGAAATTTTGCCAAGGGTGACCGTACGGTAAAATTTTACCCACGATTTTTCTTCGTTTGGGTCGGGATTCGAACTCAATACCTTTCGATAACGAGAACTATACTCTAACCAAACAGGCAGCTGTCATCTCTCAAACTGTAACTAAGTAGTGTACAATAATATAGATGATTCTCTATTATTCTCTCTCTGCACACATTCATCTAATATTTGTGTTATATCACAGCAATATAAATGCACGAAAGAAAAATCTAATAAACAGTAAGATTTTGCTTTTTAGCTTGCGATGTATAGCTTGAATGCATTTTATATATTTTGACACACTTAACAATGACTTAATTTGACCAAAATATCCTTTTAAAAGATCACCGTAGATTTTGCACATTTCGTAAGAAATTTCCTCAATAATGCCAATTTAAGTTTAACAGTTGATTAATTTTAAAAATGTAAAGTTATAAGGGAATCTATGACACTATATTTTTTCAGCTCACTTAATGCTCATATGAGTTTAATTCAAAATATGTCAATATACACTTTATAGAAAAAATTTTAATACCAAGTTGTGTAATTATGAAATAGATCCTGCACTTTAGAGATAAATTTTGAATAATCCAATAATGAAATAATCTAGGCTTCATTTACTACTGAATAAAAAAAATGTACTTTAAAATACTACGTACGGTCAAAATTTGCATAAAACTGATATAATATATCTTGGATTTTATTTTATTTAAATTTAAAAATTGTTAATAGTAGATATAGAATAGTGATTCATAATGTGAAGTTTGGTTTGTCCTTCAAAGATAAAGGTCCTTTCATTTAAGGAGGAATTCGAAGCACTTCAAATACCTATGCCCAAGGTGAGATTTGAAGCTACGAACTATTGAACTGAAGGTAAGAGTGCTAGCCATAAGGCAGCTGCCTAGGACCAACAATATAATACATTTTGTTTTCGAAAGGAATTATCTAAAATTTCATTAAAATTCCTTTAAATAATCAGTGAAACTATCATCTAGAAATTTGGGATGCATTTTCAAAAAAATATGACATAAGTACTTTCAGAAATAGAAAAAATTCTGTTCCAACGGAAATATTAACCAACTTTAAGAATTTTTTCTCCTATTAGTATTTTTAAATTTTCTTCTCTTCGATATTGTTTTGATACATGAATAATTTTGAAACTGCATAACATGATAACAAAAATATAAATTTAGAGTTGAATAGTGATCAAGCAAAAAAAAAAATTCTTAGAATAATACTAACTAGATATTTTAAAAGTAGTTTATTACAATTTAATCTTTTTAAAGTCAGTCTGAATTTTAGTAAAAATTGGTTTTCTCATACAATTTTGTGTTTGATTAAGCATAAGTATATAAAGAAATAAAAAATCTCCAATGAAATATTTTAAAGATATTATGGTATTCAATTAAATGTAAGCTTTTAAAATTTACGAATTTATCCTTTTAAAGAATTGAAAATAGGATCAAATTACAAAAAAATACAGCTAAGCAAATTTAATTCACATAAAAATATTGTAAAGATATTCCAAAAATGAAACTAAAATATTTGTCCATAGAAATTAAAAGCACATTATACAATATTAACAGTTGAAAATTCTTAAAAGTATTGAAATATTTTCAAATGATTGCAACATAATTTTTGTGAATGCATTGTTAAAAATAAAAATTTCAGCAATTACATTTAACAACTTTTATCTTGTCTTCTAAATATTTAATTGTTTATTTAAATTACTATTTATTAAATTAATAAAAAAATATTCCAATTTTTGAATTAAATGAGTAACTTTTATTAAAAATACATAGCAGCATACTGTTTTAGTGAGTAAACATTAATATAGGTTCTGAAGCAATAAATTATTTCTAACTTTAAACCATAGTTAACATATTTAAACATAACAAAAAAAGTTTTATTTTAAAGTATGATTTTTAACTTCTAATTATTTAATAAATTTTTAATTAAAGCTAAAATATTTGTATAGAAAAAATTTTCCCAGAAACAAATTATCCTTTTTCTTTAAAAACATGGAAATGGATGGCAGGATGTTTCCATCTAAAAGAAAATAATCATTGTTAAATATCATTCAAAATCTCGCACTGCAACTTTTCCGTGGATGAAATATACAATTATAACTAACTATCTAAAACACACACACACCTGAAATAAATACTGAATTTATTCTTTTATATTAAAAATTTTTCTTAAGTTTATTTATCTAACTAAACTACCTTTATAAATGTCTTCACATGGATGGTTGTACTAAAATATGAGTGAAAAGTTAGATTGAAATTGAGAGTAAAAGTATTTTTATCTTTTAATCAATCTTGAATGAAAAACATTAATTTATAAATATGTATATATATATTAAAATGTAAACTGTAAAATCATAAATTTTAATGTATTTTTTTCAATTTTAATTGTTTATAATTTTATTATATTAAATACTTTATTTATAATTAATTAATCGTGAATGTGTTTCATTACTGATAAACTTTATCGTCAAATTTTTTCCTAATCAATGTTCTTTTTTAAGCCGACCGATGGCTGAGTGGTTAGCGCTCCTGACTCCAGAGCTGTAGGTCCTGGGTTCGAATCCCGGTTCGGACATGGATGTTACTTTCTTTCTCTGTTCTCTCTGTGTTTCTCTATCCGTGATGATGTATGAATGTGGCCCACCCTATAAAAGGGTTTGTGTGTGACCTTCGAGTGACCTTATTCTCGAAGGTCACGGTTTGTGGTGGTATGACGCGGGTAACGAACGCTACTCGCCTCCGTGACTTGGTTCACAGGTTCCCGCTGGGTAACGACAAATGAGTAGCAGTTTCTGGCCTTGTTGTGGCATAGGGTTCAACCCTCAGTGTCCGCCGTTGGAAAAAAATGTTCTTTTTTAATTGCATATTTTAAGAAAATTTTAACATTAATAATTTTATTCTTTAGATTGCAGTATTTAAGGCTATTATATTTGTCGATATTCTTAAGAGATTCAATATCACTGCTGGAATGTTTATAATGGTACTAAAGCCTCCTATACTTTTATTTGAATACAAAATTGCCAAGTTTTTTTTGTTACAGAGCATACTTTTCTGGATCTAAACCTAAAGTTGGGCTCTATTAGTTTGGTAAAAACAGGTGGGTGGACATCCTCATTATTTGGAAGCAGGGGCCAAGCAGATTACCACAATACTTGATCTGCTCCCTCCTCAGAGATATCATTTCAGTTACAGGACATTGCACCCACGATTTATTTAACATGCACTAGTATTCTTAAGTTAACAAATATTCAGTTAAATGAGGTTTCTAACTCATTACATTCAGATTATGAGAATAACGTATTAACCAGGCCACAATGGGTAGACTAATTGTAAAATCGCCCACACAATTTTGGAAAATTACATCCTTTTCTGATTACGGCAACATTCGAATTCAAAAGGTGAAAATTGCTTTTCAGATTTTTTGCATTCATATATGCTAGATTTTGTGGTAAGCATTTTATTTATTCCATTTTCCTCAGTTTTTTTTTTTTTATTTTTTTTTATTTTTTTTTTTATGCAATTCATTACTGTCACAAAAAATGTTTCTGATAGCAATCGGCTATGGGTGTAAAAACGCTTTCTCACATTACTGCTCTGTTGTGTGGAGTCAAGAAAAATGAGTTTAATAGGGCTCCGAAATTTCTTTTTGTTTCCTATGACACCAGTTCAGTAGTCGTTGGATATACTTAAAGTTTCAAGAATTGTGGCGTATTGAAAGGATTCCGTGTCAATCCCATTGAATACGTGAGATTTCGTTAGTATCAAGCAGCAATCAGGCTGTTGATACAACTGCAACAATTGCTTTCAGCAAATCTTTTAATATAGGAGAAGAAGTACGAAATTTATTTACGCTCTGAAGCAAAATCTACATTTTTATAGTTCGAATTCCCTAGTAGTTTAGTTATATATATATATATATATATATATATATATATATATATATATATATATATATATATATATATATAATCTGTGTGTGTGATTGTTTTGATTAATAAACACAAACTTCAATCAAAATCCTTATTATTAGAATAATACGAAGAATTTTGATTGAATAATCTGTACTCAAAACTTTCTGATAAAGCCAACAAAATATCATTGTACAGTGATTGCTAGTGAAAAATTGAGAAAAAAGATAGACCTTGTCTCTTGACAAGAAATTGAAATTGTTAACTTGTTCACAGATGGTATTATTTATTATATCCACAATATGTAATTATAAATACAACCAATACAAAATCATGTAAAATTCACGATGTGAAAAAAATTGTCTTTCAAAAAGGAATTAAAACAAATTCTTTGTACAACACAATAAGCTGAAATTTTTAATATGAGATACGTCATCAAATGTACTTAAATGCAGGACCAACAGGTATTTAACTTCTGCTGACGTCAACATCTGAGCTGTAGAATCTTCAAAGCGAACTTCTATTTGAATTATATTTATAATCGCAATTCAATATGGCAGTTTTTTTAAGCTCTTTCTCAACCAAGATCATTACTTACGGATAATGATAGGATCTTCCAGTAAAACTTATAAATTTCGTAACCAAAATTGGCTTTTACTCTTATGTAAACAATCTATTGCGATAGAAAATCAGAAACTATTTTTATCAGTTGAAGACGCAACAAACTACATCATAGATTTGAACTATGCAATGGTTCATCGTAGAGACGTGAAGTCACACTCTTTACATCTTTACACTAGAAGAAGAAAGTTGACGCTTAATGCTTACACCTTATGTTATCGAATTTTCTAACTTCCTGACACGATTGTGGCTCCTTCCCCAACAGCATTGCTGCAAGCGTATTCATTCTTTAGAAAACCGGAATATCTGTGACCATGAGATGAAATAAAAACATCATTCTAATTGTAAACGATCTACGTCACAGAAGGGAATTTATGAAAATTTTGTGTCATCTCAACTGTATAAAGAAAGCTGAGCATCGTCCCCGGTTCTTATATGTAAATTGTTTCGTTGCAAAACCTTGTGTGAATTTTATTTGATGACATCATGTTCGTGGACCAGCTTTTATATCGAGGGGCAGGGATTAATCAAACCCTGTGTACTTGGATTGAGGCCTTAATTTCGGATAGATATATACAAATGAACATCTTCGGTGAATCATTTGAAAAAAAGACTACTAGAGGTTGTCCTCAAGGAGGTGTTCTGTCACAATTACTTTGGAACCTAGTTGTAGATAGCTTTATAAAACATCTAAATGATAAGGGTTATTATACGCAGGGATATGCTGATGACATTGTCATCCTTATCCTTGGTAAAGATTTTGACATAACTTGTCATCTCATGCAGGATGCTCTAAGTTATGTAGGTCAATGGTGCATGGATAGGGACCTGATGGTTAATCCTCAGAAAACCTACCTCGTACCTTTTACACGCAAAAAGAAACGGAAAGGTTTTTTCATACCAAGACTTTTTGATGTTGAAATCAATGTGGCTTCAGAGGTGAAGTATCTGGGCATCTATTTAGACCAGAAACTCATCTGGAATAAGCACATTGATGATAGGATCAACCTAGCAAAGAAAAGCATTGTGATTTGCAGGCGAATGCTTGGTAAGAACTGAGGTTTACATCCAAAACTGATGTTATGGATGTACACAGCTTTTGTCAGGCCCATTTTCACATATGCCTGTGTGATCTGGTGGCATAAGGTGGAACAGAAGACTGTGATTGACAGATTGAGAAGTCTACAAAGACTAGCCTGTCTCTGCATCACAGGAGCAATCTCCACCACGCCAACCAGAGCATTGGAGGTTGTGTTGGATCTGACTCCCTTGGACATCTTCATATGCAGCGTTGCAAGATTGAATGCATATAGAATGAAGCTGCAAAACCACTGGTATGACCAGCCTGTTGCCAAAGGGCACAAGGGCATCACCAGGAAATTTCAAGACCCTATTTTTCTGATGCCATCTGACATCATGGAAAAAACATACATGTTTGACAAGACATTTGATGTAGTTTTTCCAACTAGAGAGGAATGGGATAACAACATGTTTGGAACTAAAACAGGAGATCTAATCTGGTACACAGATGGATCACTGAAGAACAGCCTCTCAGGTCTGGGAGTTTGTGGCGTGTCACCAAGAATCAGCTTGTCTGTAAGCCTTGGGCGATACGCTTCGGTCTTCCAGGCAGAAGTTTTGGCCATTATCCACTCTCTGCGACTGAATATGAAGAAGGGCTACTACGATAAGCGGATTCTCATTTTCAGTGACAGTCAAGCCGCTTTAAAAGCGCTTAATTCCTTCGAAATCAAATCTAAAATGATTCTGGAGTGTAGAAACCTTCTTACAGAACTGGCAACTAGAAACAGGGTGATCCTTGTATGGGTGCCAGGGCATAAAGGTATCGAAGGCAATGAAAAGGCTGATGAGCTTGCTAAACAAGGATCGTCTTTTGTTCCCATTGGTCCAGAACCTTTTTGTGGGATCAATTTGAAGACCGCAAAAACCAATGTTCGCAGATGGGAAAAACGGAAGATGTATGAAGCTTGGCTCAAATCTCCTGGTCAAACCCACGCTAAAGGTATGATCTGTAGGTCATCAGCGAGGATTTCCTATGAAATTCTTAGATGCTCTAGGCAGAAGATACGTTTAATCGTAGGCTTCATAACTGGGCACTACTATTTCAGAAAACATCTCCATAAAATGGGATTGTTTCAGCAAGATCCTATCTGCAGGAAATGTCATATGCAAGAGGAAACGGCCAAGCATATCACTTATGAATGCGAGGCTCTTGCCCTCCCTAGATTAACCTCTTTAGGCATCATCCATACTAGAGAGTTACACCTAGATTCCATTAAAGGGTTATCAGACTTTATTAATAAAGTGGGTGATCCGAGCAAATGGAACTAAGAAACATTGGGTTTGGAGTTAACAGTACAAAATGCTGATAAAAGCAGAGGTGCTCAATGACATACAAACCCAACTCGAAGAAGAAGAAGAAGAAGCTTTTATATCTTTTTCATCTAGCTTATACATATATATAATTCGAGATTGCAAAGGTGTGAAAAATAAGAAAATTAATTTTAATTCCATTATTATGAAAGGATCCTATCTGTTTAGGTTTGAACTATGAAATTTTATTTTGATAGGTTAATATTCTGAAATTTCTTCACATACAAATGCTGTTTTAACACAGCATATGCGCATTACACTTGGAAGTGCTTTTCGGTCTATAATGACATAATTATATTACAAATATTTACATTTGTAATATAATTATGTCATTAGAAACCGAAAAGCTTTGAATTGTATTCTGTGAATTTTAGAGTGTGTGTTATTTGAATGGTTTTAATAATAAATAAAATAGTAAATATTTACTGTTGAATATTTCAAAAAACACTGCGTTGATGGCTCTATTTTAATTCTCATGGTCTTAAAAACAAATAACTTTTACTAAAATACCTAGAAATAGTTAAAAAATTTACGTAGAAATAAATTTGTGATATATATAATATATATATATATATATATATATATATATATATATATATAATATATATATATATATATATATAATATATATATATATATATATATAATATATATATATATATATATATATGTATATATATATATATATATATATATATATATATATATATATATATATATATATATATATATATAATATATATATATATAATATATATATATATATATATATATATATGTATATTTATATATATATATTTATTTATTTATATATTTATTTATTTATATTTATATATATATATATATATATATATATATATATTCTCTTTCTCCTAACCAACGAAAATACGATATCTTAATTATGAATTAATTATAATATATATAATTTGTAAGTAAATTTTATGTGGAATCATTAATTTATGAAAAAATTAAAGGAAAATTGTCTTTTAAAAAAAGAATCGTCACGGATGTGGTATAATACAGGACGCCAAATTCTGAGTTTGGTGATTTTTTCGGCGGATTTTCTTATGTATCTAGCAACCTGAGACATAAAAATTATACAAAATTATATTTTAGCAACCCTGATAATTTCTTAAATATATTCGAAAGTATAGCAGTTATCCTCTTTATGATAAAATGTTTGACATTAGGTTTAATCCTGTGGATGTAATACATTATTAAACTGTGATATTCAACCGCAAAGTAACTGAATCGGCTTGCAAATCTACATCACTTAATATATACAGCAGAAACCTTAGGATTTTCAATGCTGAATGAAGCATATAAAAAAGCTCAAATTAAGATAATCATATCTGAAAGTATTTATTGAAAACTTATTTGAGTGTGTTGCATTAATATATTTACTATTCGCAGTTTGTGTATTTAATATTGATTTTTCAAAATTTTAAAGATAAATATTCAAAATATAGAATGTGTAATTTGTAAAACTGTAGGTAAAACCAGTTTTTATTTTGCTTGACAAGAGTTTATTTACTTCAATTTAAAATTTTGTTCTTTAGTTTAAAGGAACTATGACTTTCTAAATCATTTGATGTTTTTATATGGTTTTTTTCTTAAAATAGCCATAATTTATTCTGCAAATTATTTTGTTCGTGTAGTTAAAACCCTGAGTATTTAACTCTTCGAAACAGCAAAACTTAATAATATTGTATTTTTTAAATTTTAACATAATATTTTTTAAGTTAAATTTTAAGTGTGATCATAGAACTGATATTAACGAAATCAGTAAAAAAATTGTCCGATAATAAAATTAAAAAAATGAGTATATTTTTATAAAAATGCCATATTTTTTTTTAAACAGATGTTTTTTTTTCCTCTATAGTTATTCTGACACTATAACAATATGTATTTTCCTATGTACGTGTAAAATATCCCATTTTTTTAAAATTTATATTTTTACCCGTTTTGTCGAACAATAATTATTTATTTGGTTGAAATTTAATTCTCGCATGAATATATTCCCGAACCGAATTATATAGAAATGATACTTGGTATTTCTACATTATTCAATATGTTAACTGCAAATTGAGATTGGCTGTTTTCAGTTAGAAAGAAACGGTGTTGAATCCTTCATATATTTCTAGAGTTTGAAAAATAAAACATTTTCAGATCATAGACGTTTCTTTATGCTAAAAAAGTCCATTAAGTTGCCTTATTGAGCATCTGATTAAACGTTTTTAAATCTTGACTTGAATTTACGACAATTAGTGCAATGATGAAAGGGGAAAATTAATTTTAAATACATAAAGTGTCTTGTTATAAGCATTTTTATATTTTGAAAATAGTAAATAAGATTCGCAACATTATAAATAAACATTTTGCATCTTTACTTGCGAGAACGTATTAATATACCCCAATGTTACGCGTTTGTGTGTGTTCGTTCACAAAAAGAATAAAA
>JAJQOW010001305.1:27500-54892 GCA_037975125.1 Latrodectus hesperus | reverse complement strand
GGAACAAGTTCAGTATCCCCATACACTGATTTCTCGCCAAATCTGGTAGCCGTTGTTTACTTTGTAGTGTTGCCGATTTCAGCTTTTGTTTTTATTGTAGTGTTGCCAAATTTAGTTTTTGTTACTATTTTTATTTTTTCGTTGCCAGATTCCGTTTTTCTCGTGTTTTAAATAATTTTTACGTTATATATGTGCTTTTTTTTTTTTTTGGTAAAAGCTTTTTTAGTTTCACTTAGAGAACTTTCCAGAACTTTCTTTGCTAGTTGTTCTACGTTTTAATTGCTAGTCATTTTAATTTCGTTTACTATTGCTGATAGAACTGGGAGTTGTCTCCAGTGTCCAATTATCGTAATTTTTTTTTTTTTTTTACTATTTCTTTTATGTAATTTACTTTTATTTGGTTTAATTTTAATATATATATATATTATAAAATGATATATTTTATTTTACATATTTAAAATCTTTAAATATTCTTTTTTCCTTACTTCGTTTTCTTAATTTATTTATCATTTTTTTATTGTTTTAATTACGTTATTTATTGTTTTAATTAAAAATGTCTCATGTTAAAAATGTTGTCGAAAAATATCAACAAATTCTATTAGCTAAAATTAAAGATAATAATGATGGATTATTGCTCAGGATTCCAAATTATTAATTAATTTATGATTCGCAAATATTAATTTTTTAACGGAAATTCGATTTGGAGAGAAGGGTAATTATTTTATTTAAATTCTATTGCTTACATGTATTTTTTTATTGTATTCGTGTTTCATTTTTATTTACTTAAAATTTTTATTTACTTAAATTTATTTAAAAAATATTTTATTCACGTCCTTTTTAAATTTTAAAAAATGTTTATATTTGAAAAATAAGTTTTTGCATGCTTTTTTTTAAATTTTATAAAGTATATATATTTAGAAAAATATTTTTGCATACTTTTTTTGTAAAATTAGATAATTATTTTTACTGAAATGTGACACTGGTGACAAACGAATAAAATGTTGAAATTAATCTACCCATCAGCATGTCAGCTTAACTTCATATCAAGTAAGTCCGTTATTTATATTTATTTCCCTTTTTAAATTTTCTGAAATGCTTATTTTTCGATCGAACTTAGGGAAATTTCCCGTTTTATTAAACGCGCGACTAGCTTGGCGACTTGGCGACAAAAAATTCGCCGCGTCACCAAGTGTATGGGGATACTGAACTTGTTCCAAACTGACTTCTAATTACAAACCAGTAAATATGTTGCACTGTTTTTAGGCACAGATGCCGTATAATCCAGGATGCTAAATTCTGAATTTTTTGGTGATGAAGAAATGTTGTTGAGATGAGGTATTGTGACGTGCACGATGACTAAATACTAGGATTGTCAAAATAGAGTTTTCTGCATAATTCTGATAGGTCTCCGTATCAATTACGTGATAAAAATCAGGTAGCCAGATACATAAGAAAATCAGCCAAAAAATCACCAAACTCAAAATGTGGCATCCTGGATTATGTGGCATCTGTGCCGTTTTTTAAAATTGTATAAAACATTCAAGTAATGAATAGTTATTGTCTTATTTTTTATTATAAATAAAATAATATATTTCTTATATAGTGAAAGTTATTTTAAAGATTTTTTCATGAATTTACTGACTCATCAAAATAAATTGCTTTTGTTTGAAATTTAAAGAGTTTATATTTTCTAAAATATAATGTATTAAAATCCCTCTATAAACATTATTATTCGTAAATGTTCATTTATTTGGCATTTTAAAACACAAAAAAATTTTTATCTAGGGTTTTTTTTTCTGCTTATTTAAAATTTTATCCTTAATTTACAGTAAAAGTTTTTTCGAATGCGAATTTTTTTAAATGATAACAGTTTTAAATGTTACTACTTATGTCCCTTTGGAGTGAAAGTTCGAATAACAGATATTATTTTGGCTTTGAGAATTTGGTAATGAGAATTAATGTGTTTCTTAATTGAACCTAGTAATTTAAATTAGTAAAAATTCGATTAATTCTATTTCATCTTAGCGCTGTTGTTTGATTCCATTTTGTTCTAAATGAGATGCATGTGATGTGTCAGTTATTCCTTCAACAATTTTCAAATTTTGCTGATTTTGACTATTTCCATTTCAGTTTCAATACATTTTAATATGATATGTGTTGTTAAAATTTTGTTCATTTATTTTGTTCTTTATTTGTATCAAAAGAAGAATAATAACACTATTATGTTTTATTCTTTTGTTTCATAAGAAGGTACCATTCATTCCATTTTGACTATTTTTAGCAAACATCTCGAGTTGAAATAGCCATCAATTTTATCCACAATAAGAATGAAGGAAATAACCCATTGCAAATATAGACGATTGTAATAATTATTTTATAAAGTAAAAATAGTACGACAGTTTATAAATGCTAATGATTAAATAAATATTTTGTAATGTTTTAATAAGAGTTTTTTTTTACACATATTAACTTTGTGCAAATTACTAATATCAAATGATATTTTATCAACAGACATTATGAAGTTTTAAATCAACAGGTTATGCTTACATGAAAAAGTAGCTATTTAAAAATTCAGGAAGTATTTAGTATGTAAATTATTTGACAAATTTGTACAATATAGTGAAATCTAAAAATAAAGCCCGAAGTATTACAAAAAAAGCATGAGTCACATTCTATTGTAATACATTGATTTATAACAAGGAAATGTGACTCATGCTTTTTTAATACTTTCCTATATGTATGATACAGTTTTTGATGCCATCCTTTTAGAAATTGGTTGGGAAAACACTTTAATTGTATCTTTAATGCAAAACTGAATGATGTTTTACATTCTTAAAAATAAATATAGCTTATTATATAAATATTGAATATTCTGACAATTGCTTTTTTATGAATAAACATATTCCATTCTAATAATTCTCACGCACGTATTCTGTAACATGGCAATCTTCAAAATTTTTACTTTATTGTCAATTTAATTTTTTATTACTCAAAATTTTAAGAATATAATTTTTGAATTCTAACTTTATTTCACATACTTTTTGTTGGTCCTTTTAATTTGATAGGCTTCTTATTTGAGGATTTTCGTGAATAATATTTAGCTCTTTCCTTTATCAGAATTCTAATCGTAGCAAAGAGTAAGCATTAGCACGATCTTTTTAACAAAGCACCATTTGTCGCCAAGCACAAATACTGTAATGAAAATAGAGTATCAAAATCTCGTAAATAGTTACTTAATTAAATTCAAACTAATATATTAAAATCTATACATAAATAAATTAAATTAAATAATTCTTATTTAATTTATATACGCATAGATTTTAATATATTAGTTTGAATTTAAAAGAAATCAAATCTCCTTGTGTAATAAATTTAAATATCTGGGTGTGATATTTGAGAGTAAATTAACATGGAAGTCACATTTAGAGGATTTGTTCAACCGTACTATAAGGAGACTCTTTTACTTAAAATCCTTGCTGAAGCAAAGTGGGGTTGCACTGGACAAACCCTGCTCCAGATCTATCACACATCCACCCTTCCCCTCTTAATTTACTGCTGTAAACCACTTGTTACGGCCGGGAAAATGTACTCAATATTCTAGAAAAAATCTTAAATCAGTTAAGTATTGTTTCTAGAGCAGTAAAGACTACCCCAATTGGCGCCATGCTTATGTTGACTAGTGATAAGCCCTTTAGATCCATTCTTCAAGAAAGGGCCTTAAGTCTCTGGGGAAAGATCATTGAAGTTCTTGGATGTCTTTTGTTCTGGAATGATGTCAAACTAGAATAGAGTAAACTATGAAATCAGACTAGAAAAAAACTATCAAACTAGACTGAAAACTCAAATTAGTCAAACTAGACTAGACTTGACTAGAAATCTGAAGATCATAGGCCGTTTGCAGTGAGTTTTGCAATTAAAAAGTTCATTCGATTTAAAGTATAAGCCAAAATAGTTTGTTACCCCAAAAATCCTTTAAATTTTAAATCTTTCTGGATTAATTTTGATCTGGATAAAAATGTAGCAAAAAGTAACGCTGACCCTTCTATCCAGAGAGTCCTCGCTTTCGAAGTATTAAGCATTTTTTAACCGTAGAGGATTCCAATCTTTGCCGATGGGTCCCTGCTGTCTGATGGCCCTAACGCAGGTGCCGGATTTTTATACGAAATTTTCCCTGTGGTCCGAGTTACTGCGTTTGACGGTGAAATTTCTGCATCAGCACAACTCTGTCTTAATTTCCATGCCATTTGGAAAACTTCCCAAGTGATGTTATCCTCAGTGATTTCCGGGCTGCTCTGTTGGCTATCGTTTCAAATAAAGCTCCTATAAGGCAGGACGTATTGGATTGTCGTCCTTATCTGAATAACTTGGCATTACTCGAGAAAACTATAGTCTTCTAGTGTGTTCTCACCCACTGTGGAATTCCAGATAAGGAAAAATCTGACTTCCTGGCTTAAAAGAGTGCTTTAATCAGGCAGAATATTTCTCATCCTATGCCCTTCCATACTACTAAAAATCTTATTAAAAGATCTATTAAAACAAGAGCTCTGGAAGAACTCTATCATCGTATTTCTCGTTAAGTCCTGTAAGAATACCATCTCGAATTTGTGTAACGACCCAAGATGTAGAGTGGTCGCTGAATTCCGGCTTGCTACTGGATATGACTGCCTTCGAAATCATCTCTGTATAGATTCAAAATTGTTCCTTCTCCAATATACACTCTGTGAAGCTCTAGAGAGGGGATAAACTCTGCGCATCTTATCCACTGTCCTGCTCTGTGCAGGACTTTTCTAGCAGAGCGTTACTGGGAGGTAAAACACAAGTTAGATTAATGCACTCTGTTGCAGCTGGGTTATTTTCTTTACTCTTATCTTTTTTGTTGTAACTGTTCATAATCTGTCATTCGAAACAAAAAAATAATGTAATGCAAGAATTCAATTAAAAACGTTGTTTAACAGACGAATGAAAAACTCCATTTTTATATATGGTTCTCTTAAAGAAAAATTCCTTTTGAAGTTGCAAGTTAGATGAGATGTTTGTATGATTTAACCTCATATTAATTACAACTTTGCTTATAAAATTTTCGGTACTTTTTACTGCTAAATAAAATATAGGAAAGTTGGAAAACGTAATAAATGTTTTATTTCTTTTGTTTACCTATTCAGAAAATCCAGCTTTTTAAATAAGTAACTTAATGCATTTCATTTTCATTTCGAAGATAGGTCCTATTTTGTTAAATTGCATCAGTTAAAATTATTATTCAAATTAAATTTCTTTTAATATATTGGTGTCATTGATTATGTTGACAGTTTTTTCAAATGTTAATATGTTTGTCATAAATACTCTTATTTGATGGCATGTAAGGGACATATAAAGTAGTGCAAGGTTGAAATTAAATTTTTTATATATAAAAAATTTATATTCAACCTTGCACTACTTTATAAGTATATGCAAGGTAGAAATTAAATTTTTTATATATAAAGTAGTGCAAGGTTGAAATTTATGAAACCCGTAATGTATTTTCCAAGCAAAGTTATGAGTAACATTAGATCATATTTATATAGCAGAGAGAGAGAGAGAGAGAGAGAGAGAGAGAGGAGAGAGGGAGAACAGACTCACATCAAAAGCTTTCAAATTTATTAATGTCAAATATGTGTATCTTCAGTTGTCGAAATTAGTATATATAAGCCTACACATCTAATTCTTTATTTCTAAGAGCCCTTATCTATCATTTATAATTAATATGATTCTATCTGAAAGTATAATAAATAACATGGAAAACCATGCAATTTATTATACTTTCAGTTAAACAAGTTAAAACGGCTTTCCGTATCTCATCAGATTCATCTGCAGTGGATTCCTTCCCACGTCGATATTGAGGGAAATGAAATTGCGGATGCTCTGGCGAAAGCTGGTGCTGGCGAGGACTCCATTAATTTAGATCCT
This sequence comes from Latrodectus hesperus, assembly GCA_037975125.1. Taxonomy (NCBI): domain Eukaryota; kingdom Metazoa; phylum Arthropoda; class Arachnida; order Araneae; family Theridiidae; genus Latrodectus; species Latrodectus hesperus. The sequence continues at coordinate 48,949 of JAJQOW010001305.1, read as the reverse complement.
CTCACTTTCACGGAGTTTCACCCCAGAGAAAAAATTAAGAACAGGATGACTTGGATTGTCCCTCCGGTACATTACTGGTACCAAAGTTCCCGTCCCGGAGGCTCCCTGTCTAACGACTTAAGTCGTCAGGAACAAACTATTCTCGCCCAATTTCAAAGTGGACATCTAAAGACCCTAAAATTTTCTGGGGGTTCCTTTTAAACCGAATCCTTTGAAAAGGCAAACCTTTGAAAAGGCGAACCTTTGAAACCTGTACTAACTGCTCTACCGAGCAGGCTTCGCCTGAACATATCCTTGAGTGCCTAGGGCTCACCAGGTAGGACTTGGTTGACGACCCTCTTCTAATTTTGGATTATTGTAGAGTTTACAACGTCATGGATCTGGTCTAGCACTGCTGGCCATTGGGGGCATGCAACAACAACAACATGGAAAACCGAGATTTTTAATTTATTTAATACGAAGCTAAATATTAATTTAAATTTGCTTAAAAATTAAAAGTAAAGAATAATAATCACCGTTGAATTTCCCGAACTATCTCTGAAGAGACAAAGGCAAAAACTAATCTGCGAATAAAATTGAATAAAAAGAAACTTCTTGAACATAAGATAATAATCTTTGTACATTCAAAATTGAACGTCTGAATAAAATCTAAAAGATTTTATTCAGACGTGAAATTTCATTCGGACGTTTATCAAAAAGTTAAAAACTTTAGAATTTATACAATATTTCAATATAAGATTGAAATATCTGTCATGATATGGTACTGATATCATAGAAGTGAGAGATTTGATTTTTCATTGCATGGTTATTTTCTTGCTCACAAATGGAAATTGTAGCAGAATTTAGTTTCTAGATATTGGCAACCATTACCAGGCGAATTTCGAATCGAACACGTAAACTGGGCGCTCCGTGGCTGAGTGGTCTAAAGCATCACCGCTAATCGCTTGAGAGCGTAGGAGTGTGGGTTCGATTCCCACCGTGTCCCTGGGTGTTTTCTTCGTTATTCTTCTGTGGTTGTACATCTGTCATTGTGCTATTTGTCCTATTATCGACGAAGACTTACAAGCGGATCTCAAGAATCAAGCATACAAGTCTGAATATATGTAATGTAATAAATAAATAAATAACACGTAAACTGTTGAACTGAATGTTAGAAAGCTATTGAATAATTAGCCAGAAAAATGAGAAATTAAAAAATCTATGATTCAATTAGTTTCATAGTAAACATAAGTTTCAAATGATAATAATTTACTCTGTGATATATATATATATATATATATATATATATATATATATATATATATATATATATATATATATATATATATATATATATATATATATATATATATATATATATATGTATATATATATATATATATATATATATATATATATATATATATATATATATATATATATATATATATATATATATATATATATATATAATGCAAAATATAAAGCATGGAAAATTCTGGGTGAAGAGAGAACTGTTCTCTGTTTTCTAAGATAGACTCAAAAGATTGACTAGATATGACTTCTTGCAAGACCGTATCCATAGAATTGGAGTGATGGATTTCCCAAACTGTTTTTGGTTTGACTCTAATCAACCACACACACACACACATTGATTTTTAAACATTTAAATAATTGTATCGTACTTTCTCAGTATGAGGACATGTTCGAAAAGTATTGGAAGACCAATGAATTAATTGCTTAAACTCTAATGTTCGGCATTTTTAAAATAAATAATACGTACTTATATTATTGAAATAAAAACTATACTAATGTTCAGAAAATTAATCGAAGAATTTAATTCATATCTATATCAATAACATCGAAAAAAAAAAAAAACTCCAAGATAAGAAATGATGAAAATAAAACAAAATCTCTATTAAACAAATTTTAATTTGCAGTTTGAAGAAAATATTATAATATTTGAAAAATATTCTAAATTTGCAGGTGCGAAACATACGTGAGAAAGAAAAGAATGTCATAGTTTTATCTTCAGGAGAATTTTTCTATGGAGGATATCTTAGTTCTTTGCATGGATTCAAGTTAGCCACAGCTCTTCTACCAAAATTAGAGCTTGATGCTATGGTGAGGAATTTTTAATATTCTAACATTTTCATGAAGAAATCCTTTTGATTTATGTTTAACCATAGTTAACTGCAAACCGTGAAAAAAATTTTTAAATACAAATTTGTCATTAAGTTATTTTACTAATGCTTTCATCGGACTTGCATTTTTTTAAAACAAAAAAATGCTACATTCAAATTATTATGTATTTCCTTTGGCACCTTATTTTTAAGAAGTACCAATATAGCCAATCAATGCACTTAATATAAAAAAATTTTCTACAAAGGAAACATCAGGATTGATATCAGGTATTTACTATGTCATCTAATGCGGAATTAACTTCATTTTATACTGAATTTAAGTAAAAATGATTTTTAGAACCAAGTGTTCTAAGCATCAGGAAAAGCACAAGCCACTTCTTTCAAAAATGTTTCAACATATAATTATATTTTAACAGAATGAATAATGATATGAAAGAAAAATTTTATGACTTTAATATTCCATTTAAATTACCCCAATCATTTGAAACAATTTTGGCATAATATAAATGTAAAATTAATATTTTAAATTTTCTTCTAATAATTATTTATTATCTATTATTATTTTCGTCTTATTAACTATCAAGTAGTTTCTTACTTCGTTCAGATACCACCGTCTTTTTTAATTTATTTTGTTTTTAATCGTATTCAATACTATCGAAGTTTTATATTGTTATTAATGTTTGGAATTCAGGTTTTAAAATCCGCCAAGAATGTCACCTAATTCAGAATTTGGCATCCTGGATTATACGGCATCTGTGTCCTAAATTCATGTTGCAGTTTGATAAAATAGTTTTGTTACAGTAATTCATGTTTTTATGGTAAGTTTTTATTTCAAAACATTATTTTGCTTTGCAGAGTTTATCGGATCATGATTTCGGAAGAGGAATATTGGAGTTGTCTGCATTTCTTTATAAGATGAAGTTTCCCGTTCTCTGCGCCAACATGTGGGTCAGAGATTCTTCCTTCTTGTACAATAGGGTGAATAAAAGCATTATACTTAATGTCGGAGGTGAAAAAATTGGTATAATTGGTTTCTTGAATCCTGATGTTTTGAATAAATCACGAAATGGTAAATTCATAAAAATGATTCAAATGAATTCACTATCTTTGAATTTGTTTTTCAGGGGAAAAAAACATTTCAAACGTATGCTTCTCATTTTAGTGATTTCAGAAAGATAAAGTGTGATTCTCCTTTTGATAAAGTGTGTTTTTCTTTATTTCTAACCGAATCTGCTTAAAGCTTTCTTTAGATCTAATTATCAGCGGAAACTTAACTCAATTTATATAACAGTTAATTATGCGGCGGTGTAACTATTATATATATATATATATATATATATATATATATATATATATATATATATATTCTCTTCTGAAACTTTTTTCATTTCAAGAACAAAGGTGTATGATGCTTTCCTTCCTTTTAAAATTGTTATTAACGTGTAACTTCTGGAATTAGAATAAAATGTGTCCATCATCAATTTCTCCATTCTTTTTACGTTCCTAGAAAGCTTTTTTTTTAAACGATATTTGTTATCCTTTGATTATTTTAATCATGGTGTCACTCAAAAGAACGAACACTATTTTTCTAATATGATTTTTTAAATATAATTTTATGACTATATAATGATATGATTTTTCTAATATGTCGCCATTTGGAAATGTTTTACAACCCCGAAGAAAGAAATCTTGAATATTCAGTATTATATAAGTTAGTAACAAAAGGGAATTTTCATGCTTTATTCGATTTGTTTTTAATTGATCTATGCGAGACAGCGTTTCATGGTGTAACTTCAACATAATTTGGGTTTGGGTATAGAAGTAGGTATTCCTTGGTTTGAAAAAAAATTTGGAACTAAAGATTGGCGATAAAATTTGATTTCTTGTAATTCTGGTATTTTCAGAACTTTTACTAACGTAATTTTAGGGTTGACATTTTGTTACTCACATTTTAGTTTCTATCTTGGCATCAAAAAAGTCACCAAAAAATAAAGGGGTACCCGTTTGTAAACTTTTAGTATTAGTTTTTCAACAAAGCTAAATAAATTACTTAAAAATTAATTAGTTTTTCCAAATGAAAGCCAAGTATATATTCTTCTCAAAATGTCACGTCACATGAATATTGGTAGGCTTGGCCTCCTAGTTAAAAATAAAATAATATTGTCCTCTAAGTTTTAATATTTCCACACCTTAATTTTTTTAGCCAGTTTTTTTATTAGTAATATAATCAGTATTTCAAAATAATGCAGAAATATAAAGGAGCAGACAAAAAAGAATACTTTGTTTTTTATTTCTTTGACTGGAATCCCGAAGGAGAATTTTTTGATAAGGTTCAGAGTTTCCATATGATAAAAAATATTGGAGCTCAGAACTTTTATACTAGAAAATACACATAAATATGCCATGGCAGTGAAAACTGAACAAAATGAGATGATATAAAGTTTTCTGTAAAACTATTATTTCACTTTGAATCAATACAAATTTTGTCTTTGTTACATTTTATTATTAAAATTTTTATTTAGAAAGGATATAGTGTTAAAGAAAACTACATTACACATGTAGTTAATAAGGTAATTATTTAATGATGTTAAATAAATGCAGCACTTTTTGTTTTTATTTTACAGCCATTAATATGAAATTTTATCCTGAAATACCCGCCATTAAAGAGGAGGCTCGTCAACTAGAACGAAAAGGAGTAAATAAAATTATTGCTCTCGGTCATTCTGGATTTTACAAGCATTTAGAAATAGCTAAGAAAGTGAAAGAAGTGGATATTGTTATCGGTGGTAATACGGATATTATTCTGAAAAAACCAATGGAAGGTATATCAACTTATATTTCTATATCCAATACACAAATATCAAGCACAATATAGCATATTAATAAACGATATCGGTAAATTTTAAAAATTTTGAAAATATTTCATTTACTTGCATTTACAAACATGCATTTATTTTAAAATTTAATAAAAACTTCTAATGGGTAATATATATGCCCCATTCTAACATCTTTATTCTCTAAGAAAATGAAAAAGTAACAAAAAGTTAACAAATCATTCAAAAAGAGAAAATATATATTATCTTTTCCAGTTTGAATATTATAATAAATATTTATTACAAAAATAAAAAATTTCACTTTCTGTCACATTGGTTTGTTTAATAAAACATTAAAATTAATTATATTGATTATTATATAAAAATCGTAATGTTTTCATTCTTCTCAGTATAGTTCATTACTTACATTGTAAAAGAAAAATGTCATTTTTTAAGACAACCAGCCATAAGAACGTTTTTGATGTGGATTTTTTGCTTATGTAGATGACAAGCAAATATGGACTGAGGAAAACCTTCTCAACACCTCTCCTCCTCCACATCATCACAGGGCAGAAGCAAGAAGCGAAAGAATAAACAACTCTCTCATCCTTCGCATTCCTCCGCACGGCAAATATGTCGGTCTTTTGGAAGTTACATTTGATGAACACGGAAATATTTTACACGAGAATGGATGGCCTATATTTTTGGATAATACCGTTCCACAAGGTCAATAACAGCAAACATTTAGTTTCTTTCGTTAAAAGTTTCCATTTTCACAATGTGTATAGATATATTATAAAGAGCATATGTGCTTACATATTTTTATTTAATATATTATGAATAACGTAAAAATTTTTTCACAAATGTTTACAAATGCATGCATCAAATTTTAATGATATGACGTAAAAATTTGATGCATTTGTTAACATATACATAAACATTTGCCCTTTAAAAAAATTCCCGAAAAGTTTTTATTGGTCTTTTGAATACATAAAATGTTTCTTATATTCTGTATTTAATCGTAAGATAGTACACTACTGGCCATTAAAATTGCTACACCAAGAAGGAATGCAAATAACAGAACGATATTTATTGGACACATACATTATAGTGGAAAGAACAAGTGATTAGATTTACAGGAAATTAGGATGTATAGATCTTGAGAAATCAGTACCCAGAGCAGCCACCTTCTAGGCTATAATCCTTCCTCGATCAAAGTCAGACACGTGCTGATAGGCGCATTTCTTCTTCTTACACGAGGCATTACAACAACTTTCTTTGCCGAAAACAACGTTGAGACGGAAATTGAGTATGAGAAAACTGCTGTCAAATCTCTGGTTTTATACACATTGTAGATGTCGCTACGGTCGCCTGCTTTGTATGAATGCGCTGAAAATCTAATGATTTGCATATCACAGCAAGTTCAACCTGTCATGCAAATTTCACGTGTGTGGTGTGTCGCTTTCCTGGTGTAGCAATTTTAATGGCCAGTAGTGTATAATGTTTAAGTGAATTGAATATTTATTTAACATTATGATAGAATATGGTGTCTTATATATAATTCATACACTACTAGCCACCGTAAATGCAACAATCTCAAAGAAGCATGCAAATAACATGAAATTTACAAACTGCATTAGCAGAGGTGAGATATGGAAATGATTAGAATTTCAGTGCAGACGCACATCATGCGTGCCTGTGGCGCCACTTCAAAGGACTATTTAAGGTTTGGTGATTTCGACGATTTCACGACGTGTGCACCATTTCACGTGATGGCAGGCAAATTGAGCGCACGGCAGTGACGAATCGCTCAGCCATGTCACGAACCATAGCACAGCACATTCAGTCTGTAAAGCATCATCCAGTGTCTGTGAGTACCATTCGACGCCGTTTACTGCAGAGTGGTCTGTCCGCAAAACTTCCATTGCTTCGTCTACACTGGATGAAGAACCACAGACGTCTCCGCCGCCAATGGTGCGATGAAAGAAGGATGTGGACAGCAGAATGGAATGAACTTGTCTTTACTGACGAGTGACGCTTCTGTCTGCAACACCACGATGGTCGCATTGGAGTCTGCGTTATGCACCACCACACTGGTCTTACACTGGATATTATGGTATTGGATATCACTCTCGCACTCCTTTAGTACGCATAGTCGGTACTTTAAACAGCTAGCACTACATCTCCGAGATGTTGAAGCCAGTTGTCCTTCCTTATGTTCAGGGCTTGCCCACAGCCAAATTTCAACAGGATAATGCGCGACCACATGTGACACGCATTGTTCAAGGGTTCTTCGTCAATCGCCAGATTGAATTTCATCTCTGGCCGGCTCACTCTATAGATCTTTCACCCATAGAAAACATGTGGTCCATGGTTGCTCAACGATTGACCCAGATTACATTCTCAGTTCCCATACCAGACCAACTTTGGCAGCAAGTGGAAGCTGCTTTGTCTGCTGTACCTCAAGAACACATCGAAAGTCTTTTTGAATCAATGCCGAGATGTGTGGCAGCGGTGATCTCCAACAATGGTGGCTGCTCTGCCTACTGATTTTGGCAGGATCCATACTTCACAGAAGTCTATAAATTTATTCATTTGGTACTTGGTCAACATATTATCTACAAAATAAATTTTGTTGTAAAACCTCTCGCCTTTCTCAGTGTTGCAATTTGGGTGGCCAGCAGTGTATGTTAATAATAAATAATATTCAATTGCAAAGCTATATCATTTAAAACAACGTGTTTGATTATATTTATCTTAGAATTTGTTGCTAACTGTAGAAGAATACCTTTTTTGTGATATTTACTTTTATGAAAACATATAAAAGGGATACGTTTGTTTCATATATAAGAAAAGGCCTATTTTTGATTTCATTTGAAGAGTTATTGGACTTATTCTTTTTACAAATGTTATTTTTAAAAAAGTTTCTATATTTATAATTATAAATATGTTTTTTTATAAAGGGCATTCGGAATAATTTAAATATTTGAATATTTTGTACTTTACTTTAATGATGCTTATTCAAAAACCAGGACAAGAGATTTGAGAATATTTCCTTAATTTTTAAAAATAATTCCCCTTCATTCCATCTACATGAATAAATATAAATAATTTATGTTTAACATTTCTTTAAAGTTTCACTTTAATAAAACGAAAATAAATATACCACACAAACAAAAATAAATCAGTAAATTTTTGACATCATAAATTTATAGGTACCGTATATTTAAGAAGCAAATAAATTATTTTTTATAAACGTGGGACTTTCATAAAATCTTTTTTAATTTAATGCATTTAGTACAAAAACAATCAACGAAATTTTGTCCCGACTGTTAAGTTGTAATCAATTTTATTAATAACAATGCATTTGAGCATTTCTAATGCTTTTCTAATGAGAAAGCACTGCTCAACTAATATGAAAAAGTTTACTTTTAAAGAGAAGAAGAAACACATATATCCTTCTGCCAGATACTTACTGATACTTTTCGACAGACAACAAATTTTTAAATAGTCACTCGTGCTTTTGCATTTAAACAAATACGTAAGTCAACTTGTAGAACTTAATCTTGGTATAATAATTGATCTGGTATAATAATTATACCAGATCAACTACGATCTGTGCTACAGAACATATCGTCCGGGACTTTGAAGCTTTATTCACGATAGAGTTCTGCTTAGTAATATTGTCAAATATGAATAACGTCTGTTTCCATGGTAAAATTTATTCATACACTTTTTCTACAAACTGAGTTGCTTTTTCTTCTTCACATTCCTTTAGTAATATTCTATATTTGCTTAACGTAGAATATTATTAAAAGGAAGTGTTAATGCGATTTTGTCATATGGTGCTTTAAACGAGGACAAAAATTGTTTAAAATATTTGTTTTATCTTTCCTTTTTTAATTTGCAGTTTTTCATGTTATATGCCATATATTGATTATTTTTTAATTAAAATTTTTTTAATATCCTTTAGTGCGCCTTTTATAGTTTATAAAGAAAGTTTTGCGGTAACTCGTCCATTAGTTTTATATAAAGAACACACTCTTTGCAAAAAAAGTATACTGATTATCTCGCTTCTATGTTTAAAGTATTTAAGCGATTTTGTTTAATAGTTATTATTAAGAAATTGTAATGTTTTCCTTTTAGATCAAAATACGCTTGATATTTTGAAAAAAGCCAGTATTACGTTGGAAGGATTCATAAAGAATTACAGAATGCCAAGAAGGGAAGAAACACTGGCCATAGCCGAGTTTGATCTGGATGGAAGACCACAGATTTGCCAACTGAGAGAATGCACCCTGGGGAACCTGGTGGCAGATGGCATGCTGTACATATATGATAGGAAAGAAAAAGAAATGGATTCGAATCATGTAGACGCAGTGGTCATTAACTCTGGAATGATTCGATGTTCCATTCAAGCCGGTATATTTGAGAACATTTTTGAAAGATTCATTTGAAATTAAGCAAGGGACATTTATTGAATGTTTTATTTTTGCCTTGCTGCACAGTTCTCCGAAATATATTTGTTGAAATTCTTGGCTTAATTATGCTAATGTATCTTTACTTCAGGTAATATTACTCTCAAAGACCTCACTCGTGCTCTGTTTGCTGGGAACTTCATGATAACAGCATCTTTAACAGGGCCAAATGTTAAGGAATTAATGGAACAGGCAATTAAACATTACGATAAAACTACTTCTGGGGAATTCCTACAAGTATCTGGTATACATTTTGTCATTAATAATCTTTGTTAATATAAATTCTGTTATAAATAACTGTTGTGTTAAAATATTTTTAAACTGGATCAGTCGCTATGCAAACAATTTCTTTGGATACAGAAACTAAAATAATTATTAATGCTAAAAACCAAGAACTCTGAATCATATTACAGAAATTTACTTAATCATTTTCCTTTGCATGATTTTTTAAAAATATTTTAATTTTATTATTAGCTGCAGGGCAGTTTTAAATTAGAAGTATTTTCTTCTTTAAAAATAAAGCGATAAAAATAAAAAAATATTTGTTTCCAACAATTATAACGATTGAATTTCACAAAAATATTCAAATAGAGACAGAACTTTCAGTGTGAAAGAAATAACTTATAAGAACTCGCCATGATTAATTGTTGAATCACCGTACTTGAAATGTGTATTAAGGATCACATTATGTAATTTTCATTCTGACTTATAAGCTTATTGATTTCAATAACTTTTCAGAAATATTAAACTTTATTTAGAAAGACTTCTTCACATTCAATGCATTATTAAATGCATTGCACATAATATGATTTACACTGTACATTTACATTTGGAATTAAATATATCTTACATTTTGTCAAAACGAATGTAAATCAATAAAAGTATCTAATATAATTTTTTTTATGGAATAGTGCAAGATGCTATTATTCATTGTTTTTTTTTAGGATTAAGAGTGGTGTATGATTTAAATCAGTCACCAGGAAATAGAGTGAAATCATTGCTAATTCGATGTGGAAAATGTAAATCTGGATATGAACCTGTAAAATCTTACAAAACTTACTATATTGCTTTGCCTGACTTTATGTTGAATGAAGAAAGCACATACAAACATTTCCTCGTAGGTGACGAATTTTACCCGAGTAAGTATCAACGTCTCATTTTTGTTGGATATTTCTCTAAATTTTTGTATAAAACATTCAGTTTAGTAGTCTTAAAGAATATATTGTACCCAGAGATGTAAAATATCAGGGAATGTTGAAACATAGGAATTTACTCGGTAACTTTGAGAATAAACCGAGAATTTTGAAAAAAATAAATTCAACCAATCATGTTTAGTTTAATGTATAGTTTTGGTTTACTTACATGAAAAAAGTAAAGTAACCTACAAAATATGCAAAAAAAAAAAAAAAAAAAAAAAAAAAAATCTGTTGTGTCTTCTAATGCGAAAGTTGATTAGTTTCGTACTGAGAAAAAAATATTTGTTAAAATTAAAAAATAAACAATTAATATTTAATAAAAATATCAAGATATATTTCTCAGGACTACTAGAATTAATATTGACATTTTCATATTTCTGTCGCTATAAGTTCATGCCCGGAAAGAAAGAAAAAAATTTTCTCAACATTAATTTTTAAAGTTTTTCTAAATTGCTCATTAATGCAAAATCGTTGGAATGTTTTCTATTACCGTAATTAGTAATAGAAACCATAAAGGATTTTTATTTAAGAAATGTCTGATTAAAAAAACAACAAAAATTTCTAAATCATTGGAAAAATTTCAAAACTTTCCAGAATTTTAAAATTCCCAAGGGAATGTACCGGATTTATTCCCTTTTTTTTTTCAACACTACTTATACCATTTAAATTTCTATGAGAAATGCTGAAATAATAATATATCAAAATTATTGCATTTATATATTCTTAAAAACTTTAACTATCCTTTTATATATTTTGGGTGAAAAAATTATTTTTTTTATTTACCATCTTAATGCGACTTTTGAAATAATTATTTAAGGAAATAATAATTTACTTCAATTTGCAACATTTCAAGAATGTAAAATATTTGCATATTTTATTCATTCGTTATGAGTTACAAAGCTTTTGATTAAAAATGCAAGTACTTTATAATCATCCGCATATTTTGCTTTATATTCATCCACATATTTTGCTTTACATTCATCCACATATTTTGCTTTACATTCATCCGCATATTTTGCTTTACATTCAACCGTATATTTTGCTTTACATTCATCCGCATATTTTGCTTTACATTCCCAAATAAGCATTTTAAATTTTTCTATGCAAGTATTTTTTCCATTGATATTATAAACTATAATCATTTATAATGATGTTTTATAATTTTTAATACGATTGCTTGCCAAAATTTCGTACATTTTATGATCCACTATGCTAATTAAAAATATGCCAGCCAAATAACAGGAACGAGTATTAGAACATAAAGCCTGCTTGTTTTAGAAGAAATTAAATTTAAACTGAAATATTATTAAAATATGGTTTAAATTTTTGTCATAAATCTATTACTAATATTCACTACTCATTACTCTTATTACTAATTTTTTTTAGTAAAGAAAATTCGTTCTGATAAAGTTATAAACGATATTTTCAATTAGAAAATATATTTGACAATAATATAGTCTTCTTGACAGTTTAATTTTAGTAACTATTCTGACATGGCGAAATAATTTTAACTAGAGTACACAATAAACGAATCTCAGAGGTTTTCAACAATATTCAGTTTCGATAATCCTAGAGCTTTATTTAGGCTTTATTTTAGAGCTTTATTTACTTGGCTGTTTTGGTTTTATAACAAGCTAATACTCTATTTAACAATGTTACTGCGATATGTTACCAGCTGCCATTTTTAAAGAAATTATTTTACGAATAATTCCTACGAACTCGTAATCTTCTCATCAAAACTACCATTAGAATGTATTGTTGCTTATCATTATTGTCATTTGTAATTTTCTTCATAATTCCTTGATTTCAGTAAATATGGTTTTGGCTTTCTATTTATATATTTCGAATAATTGTGTCTTATACGCTTCTTCTGCTTATGTGCTTTTAAATAAATATTTTTAATTCTGCTTTGATATTATAAATATAACATGTATTTTCATAAAATTATATATAAACATTAATTTTTTTTAATTTGCTGTTTGAAAATTTATGTTCTTCTTCTTCTTCTTCAGGTTGGGTTGTATGTCATTGGCACCTCGGCTTTAATCAGCATTTTGTACCATTAACTCCAAATCCAATGTTTCCTAGTTCCAGTTGCTCGGGTCACCCACTTTATTAATAAAGTCCGATAACCCTTTAATGGAGTCTAGGTGTAATTCTATAGTATGGATGATGCCTAAAGAAGTTAATCTAGGGAGGGGGCAAGAGCCTCGCATTCGTAAATGATGTGCTTTGCCGTTTCCTCTTGTGTATGGCATTTCCTGCTGATAGGGTCTTGCTGAAACAGTCCCATTTTATGGAGGTGTTTTCTGAAATAGTAGTGCCCTGTTATGAAGATTACGATTAAACGTATCTTCTGGCTAGAGCATCTAAAAATTTCAGAGGCAATCCTCGCTGATGATCCACAAATCATACTTTTAGCATGGGCTTGACCAGGAGTGTTGAGCCAAGCTTCATACATCTTCCGTCTCTCCCATCTAAGAACATTGGTTTTTGCGGTCTTCAAATTGATCTCACAAAAAGGTTCTGGACCAATAGGAACAAAAGACGATCCTTGTTTAGCAAACTCATCAGCCCTTTCATTATCTTCGATACCTTTGTGCCCTGGCACCCATACAAGGATCACCTTGTTTATAATTGCCAGTTCCGTAAGAAGGTTTCTACATTACAAAATCATTTTAGATTTGATTTCGAAAGAATTAAGCGCTTTTAAAGCGGCTTGACTGTCACTAAAAATGAGAACCCGCTTACAGTTGTAGCCCTTCTTCATATTTAGTCACAGACAGTGGATAATGGCCAAAACTTCTGCCTGGAAGACCGTAGCGTATCGCCCAAGGCTTACAGAAATTTATGTTTAATTTGATTGTTTTTATTTTCACTCAGATATTCGAATTTGATTTTGTTATTTATTTCTTTCATTTATAAATTTAAGAACTTCATAATCTCTTTATTTATTTTTCATATTAAATCCCCATAAAATTGTTCATTTAAAATAAGAATTGGTGTTTTTTTCATTTTTATATACAACATTCATTCTGAATTCATAACTAATACTTTAAGTATTTTTTTTACCAGGACAAGCTGAAATACTCCTGCTGGTGGATTATTTAAGAGAAGTTAGTTTTGTACGTCCTAAATTAGATGGTAGAATATCTTTTTTTAAAGAAAAAGAAAATAACGAACCTATAACACAAAGAGAACAAAGCATGGAAAAAAACAATAAAACCATACCACTTTTTGCACTCGAAAAGCAGATAAATTATCCTCAATCAGGAGTGAACACATTTGCTATTAAAAAGGACACTTTAAAGCAAACAGAAAAAGAAATCGATGCACCACACCGTAAAGTCAAATCGGATGCAATTGCAGTACGAAGATTGCCAAATGACAAGCAAAATAATTTAGCTGAAAATTCTGGAAACGTACATTTGTCTGTATTCCATACGAAATCTCTCAGTCCTGTTCTAAAAGAAACTGTTGTCAAAAGTAAACATTCATCACTGAACAAAAATGAAACGAAGGATAAGTTTCACGATCACGTGGTTATGAACGAAAGTTATCATTGGAAATCTAAAGTAAGTGCATTGGGAGACACATTCAAATTCATCAACGAGACTTTAGAATCCAGAGGCTCTATTTTAAATATAGCTCAATTTACACCGCATCTTAATCACGTAGAGTTACGAATCAATCAGCCAAAACAAACTAATTTACTACTCGAGACTTCAACGAATCAAGATGCCTCTATACAAACGATGGAAGAAACTGGAACAGAGAATGAACTGTCCTTTAGTTCTAACACAGAAAATATTATGAATTATAATACACAAAAGATAGATAATTTCGTTAACGCTCATAGTACCACATCCAAGGTTTCAGCACCAAGCCAGAACTTTAAGCCATCAATTCTTTTCCAACTTGCAAATTCATCTTTCACTTCGTTGGAGAGAGTTTTGCTAGACGCAGTAATCTCAGAAATGAATTTTAATTCATCTTCATTATCTGAGAAACCAATAGAAGTTTTAAGGGATAGCCTTAAAAGGAATATGAAGAAATTCTTGCAGGATAGAACCGAAGTTCTGCCAACAAACTTCATGAATATAATCAAACCAGAAAGCAGTAATTCATCCGATTTAAATAAGAACTCAGAGGTGTTCGATAAAAAATTCGATCGGAAAGATGACGCTGTAACTTTAACTTTCGGAAAGGAATATACTAAATGGCCTAAATCTAATGTTTACAAATCATCCACTGACATTAATATTGAATCAACTACTTTTCTTCCCGAATCGTATCTCAAAGATGTTGAAACAGTTCAAGATATGTTGGTGGAATCTATAGTAATGTCAATATTGGAAAAAGTTAAAAAGGTATTACTTGAAAAAGAAATTAAAGTTAATTCATTTTCAAACGATAAAAAATTAAATGCTAGAGAAGTTCACCAGAATAATTCTGAAATAACAAATAAATCGAATACTACAAATAAAATGGAGCCTAGAATTCTAACACGGACTTTAGGTGAAACTGAAGAGAATACGAATTTAGAAGATAACTTGGTAACAAAAAAAGAATTTTCAGAAAATGAAATTTCCAGTAGTGAAACATATTTTTCGTTTTCTTCTAATTCTTCCCTAGAACAAAGCACAGACATTGGCACTTTTAATTCAGAAATAGTTTTAACTCTTCAAGAAGATACCCAAGACGAAGAAAAAATTAATACTGAAATAATAGATGCTATGTGGTTTATCTAAATTGTTTTACTTAATGTATTCTAGAATTAAAGATAAAAGGAACGAGGTTGATATATTACTGAAATTTACAAAACTAAGCTTGCGAAAGAGTTTTCATATTTTTGCCAATAATCTTTATACATATTTAAAGTGTGCAGAAATACTTTCCTTACTTTAAAAAATTTCCTTACAGTTTATATTTTTCTATATAACTTTTTAGCATTTTTTTAAACAAAACAATTTTTAGAAGATAAAATATTTGCTCTTAAAAGTTATTTTTCTATATTTATAATTGAAAATCTATTAATTTTATAAATTATTTTCGAAATGCACAACTGAGCTGTTATGCCTTGTTTTTTACACTGAGCACGGAAGTTATCGAAGAAGCTTGATTGATTTCTATATGCTTTGCTTCTGGGTATTGCATACATATTAGCTAGGGAAAATATTCGGAAGGTTTCCGGATATCTTTTCATTAAAAGCCAGAAGTGATTATGGAATGCCCTTTCAGATGGCATAACAAGCCTAATGTTTTGCTGTTTGGATGGACATTCCATTACAACAACTGTCTTCTATGTTAGATTTATTATTTAAGGAATCACACACAATTAATTCATTGTTAATAAATTATTATCAGCATTGGCACGACAGCCCCTTGTGGGCTTTGGCCTTCTTCAGAAGTCTCTGCCATTCCGCCCCTTTTCTAGAAATCGACCGCCAGTTCTTGACTTTAAGTATGTTAAAGTCTTCTTTCCAGGCAGTCCTTCCATCTCTTTTTGGGTCTTCCTCGTGGTCTACTACAGAAAGGGGTGGTGTTGAAGACCTTTATTGGTGTTCTCTCTTTACTCATTCTCATGAAATAAAACGTCCATCTCATTCTAGATAGTTTTATTGATTTAATAATGTCTTTTTCTCCATAGATTTAGTAAAGTTAAAAGTTTTTTTCACCAGATGTTATTTTCCAGGACAGCACCAAAAATAGTTCTTAGGACCTTTCTCTCAAAAATCGCCAATGTTTTCTCTTCCTTCATCGTCAAGGTCCATGTCTCTGAGGCGTAGGTTAGAACTGGTTAATGTCTTGTATAACATTATTTTGTCCTTCTCCTTATTAGGTGAGATTTCAAAAGAGGTCTTAGACCAAAGAAACAACGGTTTGCGGCAATGATCCTCTTTCTGATTTCAGGAGTGATGTCATTTTGGTAGTCAATCTCCGAGCTTAAATAGCTGAAGTTTCTCACAGACTGAAACTAAATGTGTCGATTGTTAATAAGTGCCTCTTTGATAAATTATTTGTTTTTCATATTAAACACCTACGTACTCCACCAGCAGAAAATCTCCTTTTGTAAAGGAAAACACTTCCAATTACAAAAACCGATAAGTTAGTTTAGTTGTTCGGCTCCACATTATTCAAAGTCAAATGTATGGGTCTTGAGTAAAAGGAATACTTATTCAGGATTCAAAATAATAAAGATATCAATATCTGATTAAACTCGACATCTACTTGCGAATAGTATAGATAGCGAATAGCATCAAATATAATTAACATAACCAAAGTAAAAGGACCATTTATAGTCTTCTGCCACTAGAGTAAAAGAAGTTTTTTTTATTTCTAAATAGCGTCTTTTACTATTACAAATTTGATTACTGTTTCTTTTTTAAATCTAACATCTTGCTTCGAATAATTATTTTATATAAGATTCAGTATTCTTTAAAAAATTTTTTGGTATTAGATCAGTTTTTCATTGCAAAGGTTTCATAATTGAAATTAAAATCCATTTTTTGTTAAACAGTTTCATATGACTTTATATTTAATAAACATATTCATTTATATTTATATTAACAAACATCATTTGACTTTATATTGCATATCGTGATAGAAAAGTATTTCATTTAATGACAATACTTATTACCAGTTCCTTTTACTTATTACAATATCATTTTAAAGAAAAATTTCTTGTTAATGCTAGTTTATGTTCTCGTTCATCTTTTGCAAAACATGGAATTTAGCACTAGCTATATCTATCATACTGCGTATACAACATGCAAAAACTGCTTTAATATTCCGAAAAAATGACATTAAAAATGTCAGAATGTCAGATAAGTATATAATCAATTTTTTTTATATAAGTTATAGAGAAATTTTACTAGAGTATTCTATAGTTCAAGAGGGAAATATCCAAGAGGGAAAAAATAGAATTTTTAATTATGTATTTTTAAATATGTGTGTTTTAAATTGTGTTTACTGGTGTTTAGTTATATTTCATGCTTTTTATATCTTGCCTAATTTTGTATTTCCAATTCAATATGTATTTGTGTATATATATATATTGAAATATATTGTTTTTAATTAATATATATATATATATATATATATATATATATATATATATATATATATATTGTTTTTAATTAATATATATATATATATATATATATATATATACAGGATGTTCCAAACAACCGCATAAACTCTACACAGCTAGATTCCTCGTTGTGAGTACATAAAAATTGCCCAGAAAAGAGTTCCTGTACGAGCTATAACTTACGAGAAAAATACGAAAAACAAAGTATGACGTCACTTCCGGCGCAAGAGAAAACACTTTATGGAACAAATCAACAGCAGTATATGCACAATTCAAGGCAGATGTTCAAAGTGTCCGCCTTGAATGTCGAGGCAGGCTTGAACACACCGTGGAATGGCTGTCACCACACGTTGCAGCATCGCGGGGTCCACCGAGGTATAAGCAGTGTGCAGACGAGCAACTAAGTCCGTTGGTGTTGGCACTACGTCTCGATACACCAGTTCCTTGAGATGGCCCCATAGGAATAAATCCAACGGTCTAAGATCTGGCGGACATAGAACCGAACCCTCACGTCCGATCCAGCGGTCGGGGTATTCCATATTAAGCCAACCACGTACAGGAGCACAGAAATGCGCCGGAGCCCCATTATGCTGGAACCAAAGGCATTTCCATTGCATCGGCAGTACATCAAGTGCATGTCACAGTAGTCACGAACGGAATGCCTGACCACCATACGAAGACTAGCGGTAGCTGCAGGATGCAGCCTTTTAAATACCAGTTCACCGGCGGCTTAACGTCACTCCATGGCGCGCGTATTATCCGTGGTGAACGTTTTAAACATTATCGTTTGGAAAGACATGAAAATAATGTTGTTGATATGTCCAATAAAGTGATTTTTTCTTGCATCGGCAGTGACGTCATACTTTGTTTTTTGTATTATTCTCGTAAACTTTGGATCTTATAGGAACGCTTCTTTGGGCAGTTTTTATGTACTCATCACAAGGAATCTAGCTGTGCAGAGTTTATGCAGTCGTTTTGGGACACCCTGTATATATATATATATTAAAACAATAATACATATGTTATATAATAATATGAAACTTTGGCATTCTATAAAATGCCTAGGCATTGTATATAATGTTGGACGTTTTTAAGCAAGATATGAAATATAAGAAATATTACATACTTTCCCTACTCATTGCATACAATACTTAAGCATTCCATAGAATGACAACCACTATTTAAAAATTAATGAGAATGCCATTAAAAAATTATTCAAAATGAGTAATGAAAGTGGTAAAGAACATAACTTATGACTTACATACTAAGGGAAACTAAATTTTCATTAAAAAAAATCAGAAATTTTAACCTGTTTTTTGCAACATAGTAATCTTGAATGACATTTTGAATTATAATTTTCACGCAAAGAAGTTTCAGATTTTGGCACTTTGTTTTGCGTATACATTTGACGAATTCTTGGCTATTGCCTTTGGACTGAGCAATTGCAACTGACCGGAAAGGAATTTCTTGGTCAGGAATAACTTTAACTCCCGTAAAAACAGCAAAGTGTAACTGACAAACTTTGAGCTTAAACCATGCGTTAAAAGTAATGTGGTTTGTCACGTGATATACGAAACGAATCGGAGATGTATATTTTGCTGGTAATATATATATATATATATATATATATATATATATATATATATATATATATATATATATATATATATATATATATATATATACATATTACACCACCTCAATTGTGGAATTTCAAAATGCACATTACCAAATATGGTTAAGGAATTTCGATCTGATCGATGATGTCATCTCGCGCCACTGTTCTCAACCAATGAGTGACCAGTATGTTGTACCCTTCTAAGGGGGTTAAATTTTCCCAGCATATTTATTGTTTGGCACACTTCCTTACAAATCCCCTTTAAATCATGATAAAGACTGTCCTTCTGTAGAAGAAGCGCGCAAATTTGTTAAGGAAAAAACGATAGATTATCCTGATAAAAATAAAATTTTGTTCTTTGTTAGATTTCTAGAATTTAAATTTAAAAAAGGTAATAATGTACTTTATGAGGAATTTCAATATCCAAATAGAAGGAAGTTATCGTCTCCTTATTTAGGTTCATATATAAAATTTTAAAACAATGTTCTAATATAACTTAAGAAATTTATAAACTAAATCCTCATTCTAAACAATCTTCTGAATTAATTATTTCATGAAGCAAAAGAAACCACATAAAACATATTTTACTTTTCTTATATATATATAATTTTTAATATATTCTCTCTCTCCAAGGGTATATTATATTTTCAGTAGCCCACTATGTCCATAAAATTTATGCCTATTTTTATT
Source organism: Latrodectus hesperus (assembly GCA_037975125.1). Lineage (NCBI taxonomy): Eukaryota > Metazoa > Arthropoda > Arachnida > Araneae > Theridiidae > Latrodectus > Latrodectus hesperus. Next base: position 28,938 of record JAJQOW010001305.1, on the reverse strand, counting down.
TTATTTGTTTTACTCTGATGTAACAGTTACAATGAATAATTAAATATTTTTCTTATCCCTAATGAAGATACATTGAGATCTATAGAGATATAAATTATTTTAATAATAATGATATTCACTTAGGAAAAATTATTAAACGAACTTTCTTTAAATAAAGACTCAATAATTTTGTCACATACATAATTATTGGTAAGTTAAGCACTTTGAAAATTGTTTTTATTATATATTTTATATTAAATTTTGATTTTTTAATTATAAATTTTGTACAGAAAATATTTGTTTTTTGTGTCATATTTTTGAATTGTGTTTTCTCATATGAGTTAGTGTAATATGACATCATCTAACTTGAAATTAACTTAATGAAAGTCTTGTTCATTGTGCATGCTTTTGATGGCCACATTGCAAGTTTTGTTCACAAGCCTTTTTTTGAAGGGGGAGGGAGAATATAATACATTCGTTTTTCTTATGCTGTAATTTGTAACTTTTTATTTTATGTATGGCCCCTTTTAACAAATGTATCAGTTACACCACCCCAGTTTTGAAATTATAAAATGAACATTACCAGATATGGATAAAGGATTTCCAACTGATCAGTGATGTCATCTCGCGCCACTATTCTGTACCTTTTTTAGAAAGTTAAGTTTTCTGGAGTTTTTTTTTGGAGGGGGGGGGGTAAGATCTTCTATCGAGCAGACGTGCTACAGATATCATGGTTGGTCTTCACTGAAAGAAATTGTTCTCGTAATAACAAAACTTATTCTTGAAAATCTGCCTCTTCAATATTCCTTAATTTCACCAAAACAAGGAGATGACTCTACGTAATATATATATATATATATATATATATATATATATATATATATATATATATATATATATATATATATATAAGCTAGGAATCAAATTATTCTATTTATAATTGTATGCAACGTTATATCTAATTCAACCATTTTTTTAAGCCAATTGGCAATTATGAAAAGGTTACAGATTATAAAATTACATTATTCATACTTGGCTAATGATTTTTGATGTAAAAACATTTATTAAGAAATACTAAAAAGTTGCTTAAATTAAATTCTAATATATCTAGCCATTTTTTTAACATAAAAAGTAACAAAGTTGGCATTTTTTAGTGTACATGTTCATTATATATATTGTAATAAAAATAACGTATAAAAATGCATTATTCAAATTTGTTCACGTAGTAAAAATATTATAAAATAAAATACAGAATACACATAGTGACAATATTAACTGTTAAATTTTATAAGGAATGCATCGTTCGATTTCATAAACAGCTTCAAATAAAACTTTTTTTTTACTTGAAACATTTTTCTTATCATGAATATATTTTGAGACTGATAATTAAAAAAATATAACTTGTCTAAAACCCCTACATTTTGAAAAGTCTGGACACGTCACTTAATCTTAACTGTCC
>JAJQOW010001305.1:0-25000 GCA_037975125.1 Latrodectus hesperus | reverse complement strand
CCTTTATTTTACTATAATTTCATTCAAATTAACAGATTTTTATTATTTCGCAGACACATTCATTAATCATCTTAATTTATGCATAGTAAAGTCTACAAATTGTCACGTGAATTGTATATTTAAAAAAGGAACAAATGTTGGCAAAATTAATGGAGCAAATGATTATTTACATCATGTTGCTAAAGCAACTTTGAGGCGATTTTGTAATATAAATGGACGGAAACGTAAACACATATGTATATAATAAATAATCTAAAGTATGATCCACTATGAAAAGATCTTTGAATAAATGGAAAAATTGCACATTGTAAAGAAATGTGTATTCTTGCATCTAAAACAGAAGCCTACTTTTCAATTTATAAGCACCATAAAATAATTGGGCTTTATTTTCTACTCTAGCAGGTTCTATATTTAATCCCAATGAATCAGGATGCATATAAAATATAGAAATTAAGAACTATTATCAACTTCTTAAACGTGTGTAAATTTATTTTAGTTTCAGTAAAAAGTTACTGTGAAAATATTAATTGATTGATCAATAAAATTTAATTGTTGACAAATTACTGTAACTGAATTGTATTCGGATCAACAAAAATTGTTATGAATATAATTCGTATTTACAAAGTTTTAAATAAGTTAAGTAAAAGCCTGCGTGATGTGGCAGGCATTTCAGCAATGGCAATTCGATTATAAAATCTGTATGCAAATTTCATTTTGGTAATAACGGAGCTGCTATGTGACAGTGTGAACTTTAAACATGTAGAAGATATCATGTGATGAAAAAAATGTCCTTTATGAAAAGACCCATAGCGAAACGATAAGCATCAGTAAGATGTACGATGAGTTCATTACAGATGCTGAACCTGCTTCATCATGGCTCTTGTGTTCCATGGAAGCAGCAACTTTAGCATCGGCATCTACCACATGAATTTTCCAACCTAGATTTCTGTGAGTGAAACACTGAAATAAAACAAAAAAATCCATATTTAACTTGAACATCAGTAAAAACAAATTTGTTCATTTGTATTTTGTAAGTAAGTAGTTAAATTGCTTAGAGTTCTGAAAGGTACCTGATAATAGACGAGATCTGGAGTATTCTCGTCTGGCATCCAATGGAATATGCCCGGTTTACCCTCTTGGCAGTCTAGTTTCAGTGTTTTTTTATAATCTTCAAATGTAGCGGAATCTTCTGACTTGTCTGTGCTCAAATGCTTCCATTCACACATTCTACCAACTGAAAAGAAGTAAAAATGTATGTACCTTTGCGTATATGTTCGGTTTTATTTCATATCTAAGAACCACCCCCCAAAACAACTAAAATTATACACTTGATTAGGCATGAATCTGAATTTTAATTTTAATATTCGTACATATAAACTCATTTTATAATTTTTTAAGGAAAATAATTAATTTTTCCTACTGATTTTTTAAGGAAGCTGACATTTTCAATTATGTTAAAATATGTCGCTTGAGATTTGCGGGCTACATCTGTCGAATGGATCCATCATCTTTGACTTCAAGAATTTTTAATTATAGGTCCAATGCAAACAGATCTAGGGGTCGGCCCAAACTTAGATGGACTGATTGTGCAGAGGAGGACTTAAAAGTGCTGGAAGTGACAAATTGGAGAATTGTCGCCTCCCGGAGAACACAATGGAGGACTGTTCTGAGGAAAGCCTTGGCCCACCCCGGGCTGTCGTGCTGAAGAAGAGGATGAATTAATTTTTGAAGAATTAATAATTTTGAATTTGTGTCATGTCAGGAGGTGTATGAAATTTATCTTAATTCAAGATCTTTTTTACTATGCTGTTACCAGATATAAGAAGAAATGCTCTCACAAATAAATAGATTGCTTAGAACAGAGATATATTTTATAACTGCACTTCATAAGTTATTAATATTAAAACAATATTCATTCTTGATTATTATAGCTTGATGATAATAATGATCAGTGGTTACTTATCTTTGTGTAAGTTACCAAGAACTATGTTAAAAAAAAAGATAGATGATAGGTCGTGTTTGTGGCTAAATCAAGTAATCTTATATCCGGGCTTTCTCTGGAGGTCTCAGTTTCTTATTTAAATAGGGAATACTCCTTATCGAAACAATACTACTATCAAAGACTTCCCCTAGCATGAAGATGTTTGCTGGACAAATTAATCATCCAGGTTTATTGACTTGAATGCCATAGAAAACGTGCCGGACTCTGTTGACACATTTTCCAAACCTGGCTGAACTCTGGTGAGACGTTGCTTTATTAGAAAACTCTATAAACAGCGCTAAGTTTACCTCATTACTCCAAGAATGAGTTGTTATGACGTCTTATTACCGTAATTATGAATGTATTTCTTCTTCTAAAATGAGATTTAAATACCTTGAGTATAAGTACGTTTTGTCATTGCCACTCCTATATACCCTGCTGATCGCCATAATACATATTGTAGGCATTGGTAATCTCTACAGGTATTTTTACTTTTCACATACGTCAAATATCTACTCTCGGAACACATCAGTTTTTAGTTATTAAATGCATTCTACACAAAAATTGCTTACATGGATATATGACAATATATAAGAAATTATTAAACCTTCTGACTAAATATCTCCCGCAACCTATGTAGTTTCCGTGAGAAATAAACTTTAGCGTTTAAATACGTTTTATCAATAAATGGTAATTATTTTGTTTATAAAAAATCAAAATAAAATGTTAGTACTATAATATTAGTAGTTTCTAAAAATGTAAATCTTTTTAAAAAATGCACAACGCAAAAATTTACGGCAGTAATTGAGATTATTTTCCTTTCTGTTACGGTGATTATCGTATCGGGGTATAATGAAATTGTACCATTTTGTTTTTCTGTTAAAATCGTCCGATAGACTTTAATTTGAAATTAACAATTATAAATTATTTTTATTTTTGACGTTTAATAGTGAAAAACATTTAATAGAAAAAAAGGGTTCATTGTATATTCATATTTTTTTAGCGTCTTTTATCTAGCCGTGTTATAAATTTGAAATTCCTCATGAATTTGAAGCTGACAAATCTCTTATTTATAAATGGACAATTCTATTTTATAATTAACAAATAGAAATGAATCTTTACACACTCGAGAGTTTCTTTTTAACTCTGGCATACAATAAAATAACAGATTGTAGCACGGAATTATAACACATAGATATATGTTGTACATGATTGTCAACCAACATTATATACCAGAGAATTTCAAATGATTAAAATTGAAAAGTATTTGGTTGAAATAAAATATGCCGTAAGTTAGCCCATAATATAAAGGATAAGGTTAGTTTTGGAGTATGTTAGAGTCTTCCATATAAGGACAGGTGCTTAAAATCTAAAAAATGAAGACTTTCATCTTGATTTAAACATCAACTTCTTTTCCTGAAATTTAAAGAATGGTTAAAATTTACTAAGAAAAGTGCTTATAATTTGAAATATTTTTTCTATTGTCTCCTTTTTAGATTTTAAATATACATTATTTTATTCCATAGTGGGATTGAAGAAAAAAGCATAAGTTTTATAGTAAAGATTAAAATAAAAATGCAAGTGGTAAGACCTAAAAGAAGAATATATATATATATATATATATATATATATATATATATATATATATATATATATATATATATATATATATATATATATATATATATATATATATATATATATATATATATATATATATATATATATATATATATATATATATTAACGAAAAAGACTAAAAATAATCACTGAAAAATTCAAATGGGTTAAAAAAATTTTTTTTTTATTTTCAATGCCCGGTTCTACTTGGATTAATCCTTTCAACACTACAAGGGACGAAAGTGAGGACAACTTATATAGTGGGACCCCCAGCGGGACCTACCATCATGGGTCCTCGTAATTCAAAAGCATGAACCAAGCAAAAGACCTTCCGACTTAGCCTGCCAGTCGCAGAGGTATCATTTCATACGGAGGACATTGCAACCATGGCATATTTAACGTATTCCAGCAACCGCATACGCCCAGGATCTTCATTTGGGTTGGGATACAAACTCATATACCTTCCGATAATGATAATCTGACCAACCAGGTCACCCCGACCTCATGAAGTGAAGATAATTATAACCTTTCTCTAACAGCAAAAATGATTTTGAACAACTATGTTCATGATTTTAAGAGCTACTTATTGTTTTCATTTGAAAGCATACTCAAAAGAATGATTTTCAAACAAGAAATCGATCATGAACAACAGGTAAAGCGATCATGATTCAACAGGAAATGCGATCATGAAATCAAAATTTTGAAACGGTCTTTGTGAATTAGTGGAACTGTTATCAGCTCGTAATCACGCTGGCTTGAAGTGGTAATGACAAAAATTGGAGCAAATTAAAATTGGATTGAGTTAAGCTCAGTTTAAAAAAAGGCTCAATAATGGTATTGTCTCCATATAGTGGTAATTCTAGATTCGTATTATACTTTTCTCTTTTGTATATTGATTTGACACAAAATACCTATAAAGAAAATAACTCTTAGTAACACAAAATTGCAAAAAATAAAAACTCTACTTAATTTTTTTGTATATATATATATTTATATATATATATATATATATATATATATATATATATATATATATATATATATATATATATATATATATATATATTTTTTTTTTTTTTTTTTTTTTTCATCAAATTTCTTGAGAAAACTTTTTTCAGTTGAAAAATTTTCTAAAAGGTATTAAGTCCAAAATTATTTTAAGTATATCAAATGAATAAATAGAAATTTTAAATGATTATTTTATGTTTATTTAAAAGGATGTATTGTTTGTCAGCTAAAATGTGTTGAGCAACTTCATTTGCTATAGTAAAATTCTTTCACCACTTATTCTTTAGGCAGGGTTTGTTGGGAATGGTTCAAATACAAAAACATTAAAGGCTGACCCTTGGTCATGTGTCCCTTCGCTGCTGCTAATGTAAGGAAGACCTCGGAAGGCAGATGTGATCTTTAAAACATTGAATGCTGTACGAGTCTATTAATTTCCCTATAAAACAATTTGCTGCTTCTTGAATGTATATAAAATGTAATGTAATTCTTTAAGCAATGATGATAAAAACAGTTTAAAAATAGAATGATCTAAATTTCTTAAGAAATTTTCGGGACTTGGCTTTTAAGTCCTTAAAAATGGGAATCGTCTGAGATTAAATAAATTCAGTGAATAACTTTTCAGGACTTATGAGCATTATGATCATTATTAACAAAATTTTTGATCCTAGAGAAATTTTAAAAAAGAAGGAAAGATAGTTCTAGTTCCAATTCTCTAAAGGAAAATATATTTTCATTGACCAAAAAACTATCCTAATTTCCAAATCATGCAAAAAAGTTTTTGCAAAGTGACTTCTCATGAATAATATCGTAACATTTATAACAATATTTCGAACACTTATATATTTGAACTACTTTGTGTCTTTTTAATCCATAAAACTTGGGAAAACAAAAGTCAATTAAATTTTTACTAATAAAATTCTTACTTTAAAATTAAACTAGTAGAAATTTCTACAAACTAGATCCCATTAACACAGTCAACAGCAAAAGACCATTATTTAGATTTATAAGAATCACTATTCAATTTCTGCTATAAATTAGATTCTAAATAGAAATCAAAGCAAAACAAAAGAGTGAAAAATTTAAAATATTTTGTAAAATTAAGAATAAATACTTTCTCTTAAAAAGTTTTCATTCTTTTATAATTCAGTCTATAAATATGTTGAGAACAGCAGCATAATTTATATGTGTGAAAGTATATGATGAGTCATTTCAAAACAAAATGCTAATAAAGCACTAAATATTAAATTCTTACCTCCAGTTGGCACTAATTTTTGGTCCGGACTCGTAAAGAGGCCAGCATACACAATATGATTCTAAAAACAATAAAGATAATCTATTGGTTAGCTATTTAATCATTTATTTATTATGTTCATTGATGAATATAAATTATTATTACTAAATTAAGTTAATATGTATCTTGTGCAAGTTTTAATACAAAGTTAAATAAATATATTAAAAACTGGGTGAAAATACAAATTTCACAACACATAAACACACACACTCATATATATTAGGTCTACTGGTAAAATTCTGTCCATTTTTGGAATAAAAGAAAATACAAATTTTTCTTTAACATCAATAAACATTCTCCAATAATATAATAGCCATCATTATTAATGACTTTTTGCCAACGTGAAGGCAATTTTTATATTCCATTTTTGAAAAATATTTCACCTTTTTATGTGGAAAATTGAAACAGTGCTTGATTGATATCTCCAGTATTTTTGAATTTTTTGCCCTTCTCAGAAAATTTTGCAAGGACAAAAACAAGTGATAGTTGCAAGATGATAAATCCTTAGAATATGGGACAGAATTTCCCAACCTAGTACTGCAATTTTTGACGAATTCTTTTCTTGACCTGTTTCTTAGATTACACTTTCTTAGAAGGGCCGTGGTAGCCTAGTGGTTAGAGTATCAGCCTTCCATCCGGAAAGGTGGGGTTCGATTCCCAATGTCGCCAAAGCCTACCGAGTACGTGCGATATACGTGCTCGTTAAATCTGTGGAATCGAAAGTCCTGTAGTCGGTCGTTGAGTGGTTACAATGGGTGCAATGGTCTGGAAAAATTTACTCTCCCTTCAGATTAATGCCAAAATTGAGGGATTAGATCCTCTGTTGCTGCCATCTATCGGTGGATTTGAAGAGCAAAAGTCGTACTTTCACCTTCATGGTGCTATGATTAAACGAAAGACGCCCCCAATTGACTTAAACTCGCATAGCCGAGGCATAGCGATTTTGGCTTGCCCAAGTGTCATAAGTAACAACAACAACACTTTCTTAGAAAATTGCTGTTCTCTTTTCTTGGACTGCTCCTTTCAAATTAACATGTTGCTGACAATACTTTTCCGAACTGAGCTTTTATTTTAATTTTTAATGCTGATAATTTAATTTTCTTCAAATATCCCCCCATATACATAACATTCTCTTATTCAAAGCCAAATTTGTTTCAGAGTTGGAAAAGTCAGAGTTTTTCGCACAATATACCCTTTTCTTTATAATATTTTCATAAATAATCCACTTTTCATCCCCAGTCATCATGAGGTTCAAGAAGGGCTAGATTTTCTTCCGAACAAGTAGAAATAGGCATGTGATGACTAGATCATCAAAATTCTTCTGACTTTATTCATGTGGCATCCATTTTGAATATTTCCAACGCCAATTTTATGTTCCGAATATAGTCCGAAATAGTTTTTGCTGAGCTGAAATAAGTTTACTGCGATCTCTAATGTTGTCAGAAAAAATTTTTTCTTTCTGGTTTTAATAGCATCATCATCGATCAAGTGACAGGTAGACGTAATATATCCGATAGACCTGATATATATATATATATATATATATATATATATATATATATATATATATATATATATATATATATATATATATATATGCAAATCAAAATTTGGTACATGTGAGGTGAAAATCGGAAATTACAATTTTTATAGATTCATATTTTCAAGTAACAGTAGAGGAGGAAATATATCCAAAGTTTTAGAGATGACAGACAATAGGTCTAATTAGCCCTCGTGTGCAAAAAATGACCGTTGAGCGACAAACAAACCAAATCAAGACAGACAATAAAACATAATGTATGAAAAGAATAACTTTATGCAATATTTATTAAGACTTCACTGTCGCAGCTATGCTCAATTGTCTTAGAATTATCGTAAAATTAGTTGTATGTAATTTTTATTGACCAAAGAAAAAACAGAAACGCACTTGATGAAAAAATTTTTAGGTGTATAACACTTACATATTTATGAAAGATTGATACTGTATGAAGGCAATCTTAACTATAGAGAGGGATCCAGCAATTTACTTTAAAGTAATATACGAGTATGTTATGTAATCCAATCATCGAATCCATGAATGAATTTAAAAATTTAGGTAAAGACATAATAACTTTTTAGATTATACACATTTCAATAACATTTTCCCTCCAACTCACTTGCTCTAAATTTTTTCTCACCTTCAGTCCAATTTGGTCAAGAAACTGCCCTCCGCCTCCTTCGGGATTGTTGGTGATGTACAATGGATGATAAGATGCTGAATTAGCAGGGTTGTTCCCTCCCTCGACGATGAAAGTATAGTTGGTGCCCCTTCGGACTGTCAGTTCGGGAATGAGAAGCCCATTGATCCACCAAGCGATGCCCCATGATTGTGAGCCTGAAGAAAGTAATTAGAATTCATCGTAAAATGGTCATTATTTTAAAATTTTCAAAGCAAAATTAAGATTCATTTATGTCACGTGTACACGATGAAACATTTCATTTCTATGTAATTAAAAGACTTTTAATTTAATTGATGCTTCTAATCGGTTTGCTATTTTCATAAAAATGATGACTCAGTTTCTTTGCCACTCAAAAATCAGTGTACTATTCCAGTAGACTTATGCTTTCATGAAAAAGTCTTGTTTTTTTCCATTCTCAGAGTTAGTCTCATTTAATAATGTTTCAATCACATTTAATAACTTCATTCCGTTTAATTCATGCATTCTGAAGTAAACCATGATGTACATAATTAAGACATGCATTCAATAAATATTCTGAATAGTATTTACGAATATTTATCTTTTTATTAGTTGCTTTATTAAAATTGAATTGGATTATTTGTACTATCTATTGCAAAATTATATTTAGATCAAGTATAAAAAGATAAAGAAAATGTGAAAATATAACGTATCACGAAATCAACAACCGATTTTCAGTTTTTTGTGATAGTTAATAAATACTTATTTATTTTCTAAATTTTCCTCGCAATGATGAGAATTTAAGCAGTTATCTATAATTTTTTACTTATTTCATCAGAAAATTAATATAAATAAATCAGAAAATTAATGCAAATAGCGGAATATAATATTAAACCGTTTTGTAAGATATATGTCACAAATCACATGAGCAAATAAGATACAATAAAAGAATCATTATGTTTAAAAACAAATCGAGTGGTAATAAATTGTAAAGATACTGAAATTTTCCTAAGCATAAAATAATATAAATGATTAAAAAAGCAAACTATGGATTCACTTAAAATTGATCAGAATCCAATTTTAAACCGATTTCTTGACTAAACCTCAATGGCTACAACAGAAGAGTGGTTTATTTATTAAGAAATCCAATATGAAACTCTAATATTAAAAACAATGCTAAAAATTAGCATTCAAAAGATTGTGCAGATTAAAATAATAGCTGTTAGGCAATAGTTATTCAACAACTTGGGAATAATATTAGATTTAACGGATGCAAAAGAACAGGTACTATTTATAACCAAATCCCGTTTGAGTACCCATTTATGTCAATGTTACCAGTTATTGCATCATAGCCTTTATCTCCTCCAGTAGGACCAATCTGGGCTCTGAATGTAGTGGAGTCCACGATTTCCATGGGTAGCCATCCTTTTGGTTTCATGGTTGTGGTTGAAATCAGCGGATTGCATCTGTCCTGAGGTGGACTGCGGCCGAAATGAATCTTCTTGTCTTCTAGAAAATGAAAGAATTAAATGGATTAAATTTCCAAGGATAGTTTAGTTTCAATTCAACACTGCAGCACCTTTTTCAAATCCGATTTTCATGAGACTAATATGTATTATTAGATATTGAAAAAATTAAAATCCGAAGAATAAGGATTCCATGTGGTTTAAATGCTAACATTTTTTTCTCAATAACAATTTGTGAGGCGTTTAATTCAATATATGAATGTATTTAATAGAATGCAATAAATTGGAAAATTATAAATAAAATTTAAAAAATTCATTACCTAAGAACCAGCATTCCACTCAAAGGTTTTTTGTGATATAATATTTACATGTAAATTTAATAAAATATGTCTATATTTTTACATATAATTTTCTTAGGACTAAATTTTGAATTATTCAAATTTGTTTCATCATGTAAGAAAATAGAAAATGGAACCAAACTGATTGCTTGAGAATTAATTATTTTCTTATCCAATTAAAATTTAATTAAATAAGTTAAAAATTTCTTATTATATTTCTGTATTCAGATGGAAAAATCTTTACAAATCTCTTTTCAAAAATTAATGTATCTATAATATTAAAATATATAATAATAAAGAAAAAAAAGCACATTTATTTTTGAATATTTTTAAAGCTAGTAAGGAATATTTTAGTTGCAAGAAAAAGATTCGTGATATTTTTTAATTTCCTAAATATTAGCAAATGAAACTTCTTAAATTGGCATACTTCGTCTTTTGAAAGAAAATGGATTTATATCATTACTATTCGAGATCGGATTTAGGTAGTTGACAAGATTTCCTTTTGTGTGTTTTTGTGTTTAAAACAATCCGTCTCGGATTTAGGTAGTTGACAGGATTTCCTTAGTACAGATTTAGGTAGTCGATAGGATTTCCTTTTGTGTGTCTTTGTGTTCAAAACAATCCTTCTCTTATAATAATGGTGTTTTCTTTTTATTTGACTTAGTTTTAAGTATTGGGACTTTTGAAGTTGAGAGATATTGTTCATACAGTTTATTCTTATTATTAATATACATCTAAGATATAGAAACTGAGGATCTGAATATTTTACATTACTAATGGTCATGTACTTTATCAGCATACATTAAAGAGAATAAACAAAATTAACTATTTAACTAAGATTTCTTTTTTGTTCCCATTGAAGTTATCAACTTAACACTGTTCATAAATTAAAATAGGTAATATTTTATGTTGAATGAAAATGATTTAGCAAAATATTTTGCGAATGTTATTTGTTTTACTGAACACGATGCCATCAAAATTTATTTATAATCTAAGATGTATAATTCATTTTATTTAAAACTAAAATTTTTAAATAGAATCAATGCCTCATATATCAATATTTGCTAAAGTAATCACTTTCTGCTTTGACGTAAATTTTCTCTATTTTTCATAACTTGGTGAACTACTTTAAATTTAACACAGCTTCAAAATGGAACAAGGAATCATAATCATTTTCAGTCATGAGGTAATATTATTTTTGAATGGTTATATATAAATCCTGTTAAACAATTTGTATTCAGTTTATATACCTATAATTTCATAAAATCTAGAATAAACAGTAGATTTTAATGATAGATTTAAAAAGACTGTACAAATAGTTAAAATACGCTGGGCCATTAGAATCAAAATTTTGTAACGTAAGAGTCTTTAAATAACGCCAAGATTTTTATGTATTAATATTCTAAATAAAATCAGTAAAAATTATCATACATTATTCTATATGACCTACATATTGTCTTTGAAATTATTTTGAAAATGTTCGAATTCTTCCAATTACCTTTTGTATAATGATGAGAGTGAAATGAAACTTCTTTTTGACTGTTCAAAGGTCCAATAGCTGACACTACTGATACGGGAATTGATACTGGAATGGAGAGGTCTTGTCCATCACCTAAAAATTAAAGTATAATTTATGACAAATTATTTTATAAAGGTTTTTATTCATAAAACATATATTAATATTTCGAATTAATGCTAATTAAATTAAATGTGCAATAAACTTACTGGATCCCAGTGGCCTTTTGTAAGTGACCTTAAGAAAGCCATTAGATCTTTCATAATTCAGAAGCTCAGTATTATCAGCGCCACGCATTTTTTCATCAGGACAAGCGCCGCTACCTTGGGAACACTACAATGAATCATTAAATTATACATTTGCAAACAAGATGTTGCAGAAGCAGATTTTATGTCTTTTAATTCAAAAATAGTTTGCTGCTATAAAATAAGTGTTACTGAGGATATATTTAGAAGCTGTTTTGCTAAATGGTAACTTTGATGAATAACAATGTGAAAAATAAATTTGGAAATTTTTAACCTCTTTAGATTGGGATAAAATTAAATTTACTAAAAACTATTGTAATTAACAATTTTCCAGCAAGAAATGAAAATATATCATTTTGTAATGATATATTTTCATTTCTTATTCTAATGAATATTTCTGAGTGAGTATAGTTGAGTTTTTTACTGTCTTTTATGACGATTCTTTTAACATGACAGTATAAGCAAGAACAAAACCTCTGAACCTTAACGTAGTCCTAATTTTTATAGACTATATGAATTTCCGGAAATGGAATTTTAAGAAACAATAATTTGCCAAAATGTAACGATGATTAGCTATAAAAGTAATTTAAAAATTATGTAATAATGAATCATTATAGTTGTTTAGAATTTGGAGAATTTTTTTACTTGAGATTTGGCACTGAGGTAGTAGTCCACAACTCGGGCTTGATTGGTGCTTGAGTCAAAGAAAGCAACAGCTACGTCAGCGCCTATCATTGCAGCTCTATCATCGTTCCCACTTCGGCCGAAAGCAAAATATTCATTTTCTCCTGAAATTTAAACAACTATACATTAAATACAATAGTATATTTAACAAATCTTGTGTGAAACATAACATTTTGAATGCTTTTTCCACCAAGAATAGCAAGCATCAATTGTTTTCTTAATAAATAGAAACATTTTTAAAATAATCTTTAAAAATCATATTAAAAAAAAGGCAGGATAGCTTAGATTAGTACTGAAAAACAATTTTAGGTTTATTTCATACATTTAATGTATAAATAAATTATTCATTTGAAAAAGTGAGTACTTTATTTACAGTGTAGGATGTTAATTTAAATGTATTAATTATTTATCGTAGTTTTCTTTTGATTTGAAATCTTTAGCATAAGCTACATCATACTTGACGATTTATCTTGTTTTAATAGCTTAGCAATTAGCGTTATGGCTGAATTTGTTAACCACTGAATTCACTAATGAGCAAATTCGAAAAACATTCCAACATTAGAAACTGTTTCCCCTCAGCTCTCGATAATAATATTCTAGGCTCTGTAGGTAAAAAGGGATATTGAAATAATCTTTCTAGAATAGTAAAAAAGCTACAGCAATGTATTCTTATATTGGCATAAAGTTTATAAGAAAAAAACTTCCAAAACTTAAGTAATAAATCTTTGTTTCATTGTAAATATTAAATGTTTATAATGTAACCCGTACATAGATTAAAAATGTACATAGATTAAAAAATAATATTAAAAAATTTTCTGGATACTTCTCACTATTTTAACTGATATTTGTTTCAATTTTGCACAGTAAAAATTTAGGGATATATGCATTTTTTTAAATGCTGAGAAATGAAGTCTCTTTATATTTGAAATTTCTTAAAAATCCAGCCATCTATTTGAAAATATTACCCTTTGGACTTTTAAAATTTTGAATAAAACTTTTAAAATTTTGAAAATAGTTTGAAAAATGCATACTCTTTTAATATAAAAAAAATTAAATTAAAAATGAGAGAAATGTTTTTGGCCTATTTGTCTCTTACCAATAAAATATCATTAAAATGTTTGTGTATCTCTAACAAAATGGCAGTAAAATATAATAAGATAAATAAAAATGAAATAAAAAGGTTATATAAATTAAATTTAAAATCCAATAATTTTTAAAAATTTGTAGCAATTAATAAATTATTGTTTTTCAATATACACGACACCTTAACTTTTATAATATAAACGTGTTACCTGCGCGTCCTTCTAATTGTAGGAGCAAATCTTGTCCGATGATTTTCCAACTGACATGTAATACACCCGGGAATAATTCTTCACAGTTGTCGAATTTTATTTCCTGCATTTGAAAATGATAGTAAAAAAGAGTTTATAAAATTAAAAGAAAAATAACCATTTTAATACAATTTATAAATAAAAATAAATTTATAATTTTACCAAGAGTCTAAAAAATAACAATTATAAACAAACACCTTGATTATTTATACAAATAACACTAATTTTGGAACGAAATTTGTTAGTGCATAATGATTACAAATGATTTATCTTATTTTGGAAATGTATATTTAACAAATTATAATTAAAAATTAATGAATGTTACATGTATGAAAAAAAAAAAAAAACGCAACAGTTCGGTGGTTCAAATCCCATCTTGCGCATGGATGTTTGTAGTGGTTGAATATCAAACTATAGGTCCCAATTAAATTATCCCTCTTGCGCAAAAAGTGTAAATTGAGGGGAAAACAGACATATATAAGAAAAACTATAATAGAATTTTTTTATTCGACATTTATACAAGCAGATGGCATTATATAGATGAAGCTATAAGACGTTAAAACCCAATGGAACTATGTAATTGCCTTATTGTTGTTCACACACACATTTTTAAATTTCCTTTTAATTGTTTTCTCTATATTCAAATTCAAAGCGCTCAATTTCTCAATCTTGAATCTGTGCCATGTATATAAAATTATACAAAAAGTCATTCTTTATAGCGTTAGTTGAAATTATGATATTAGATTATACATAAAAAAATGAAGAAAGTCAATTCACTTAAAAAATATTATAAGGAGATTTATATTCTTAATTTTACTTCAACAGAAAACTTGCAGGCTAAATTTTTAAATTTTCTTTTAAAAAAATCTGTTTCCAATTTTACTTTCAGAGAAGTTCATCTTAGCTAAACGGTTAAGTTACATATAATTTTTCAGTTATAGAATATATGATTGCACACACTACCAGTCTCAATCCTTTTACTGTTAAAAATGTTTCCAGTCAGTTTCAGAGAAGTTCTTCTTAGCTCAATGGTTAAATACCTTATAATTTCTCAGTCATAGATTCTATGATTGCATACTTTACCAATCTCAATACTTTTACCAGGCAGAGAAACTATACTACTGGCCATTAAAATTGCTACACCAGGAAAGCGGCACACCACACATGAAATTTGCATGACAGGTAGAACTTGCTGTGATATGCAAACGATTAGATTTTCAGCGCATTCATACAAAGCAGGCAACAGTAGCGACATCTACAATGTGTATAAAACCAGAGATTTGACAGCAGTTTTCTCATACTCAATTTCCGTTTCAACGTTGTTTTCGGCAAAGAAAGTTGTTGTAATGCTTCGTGTAAGAAGAAGAAATGCCTATCAGCACGTGTCTAGCTTTGATCGAGGAAGGATTATAGCCTACCGGGATTGCGGTTTATCGTACCGCAATATTGCTGCTCGCGTCGGTCGAGACCCCATGACTGTTAGCAGAATATGGAATCGATAGGTTCAGGACAATCATACGGAACGTCATGCAGGATCTCAGCGACCCCCCATCACTAACAGCAGAGAAGACAGACATCTTATCCGCATGGTCACAAGGGATCGTACAGCCACGTCACGAACCTTGAGTCGAGAAATGGAGTCATTTGCAAGGCAACAAGTTTCTGCTCGAACAGTTCGACGACGTTTGCAGCAGCATGGATTGTCTGCACAGCGACCATGGCTTCGGCTACCATTGACGCTGCGTCACAGACAGGAGCGCCTTCAATGGTATGATCAGCGACGAAGCTGGATGTGGGAATGGCATCACGTCATCTTTACAGATGAATCTCGGTTCTGTATACAGGACCATGATGGCCGCATCCGTGTTCGGAGGCATCGGGGAGAACGTGCATTGCCAGCTTGCATTGGACATCGCGATACTGGTCCATCTGCTGGAGTGATGGTATGGGGTACCATTGGATACATGTCTCGATCACCTCTTGTTCGCATTACCGGCAATTTGAACAGCAACCGTTACATTTCCGATGTGTTAAGGCCCGTGGCTCTGCCCTATCTTCGAGGCCTCCTTAATGTTTTGCTTCAACAGGATAATGCACGACCGCATGTTGCCCATACTGTTCTGAACTTCCTTGATACAGAACAGGTTCGACTGTTACCCTGGCCAACACGTTCTCCTAACCTGTCACCAATTGAGAACGTGTGGTCAATGGTTGCCGAGCTATTGGCACGCCATCACTCACCATCTACTACTGTCGATGAACTGTGGCATAGTATTGAAGCTGAAGGAACTGAGATCCCCGTACATGTCATACAATCTCTGTTTGACTCCATGCCTAGGTGGATAAATGCTGTTATTGCAGCCAGAGGTGGCTGATCTGGGTACTGATTACTCAAGATCTATACATCTTAATTTCCTGTAAATCTAATCATTTGTTCTTTCCACTATAATGTGTAAGTGTCCAATAAATATCGTTCTGTTATTCGCATTCCTTCTTGGTGTAGCAATTTTAATGGCCAGTAGTGTATAAAAGGATTGAGAATTCCGATGAACGTTGTAAAATTTGTCGATGAAGGGTTCTAAGTTACTAATATCGAATATAAAATAAAGCAAAGGAATGACTGTAATGAAATGACTATGATCAAAGAGAAGTACTTGGTGTATTTTCAAAATGTTATAAGTACTACTTGTTAATATATTGCGTGCGCAAACTTCAACTAAATCTAAATTATAAAGCGTTAAATCACGCATCTATTATAAACAGAATTTTAAAAATCTTAAATCAGTTTTATGTAAGACTTTGTCTATTTAGAAGTTTTATATTTGTATATTTATTTATTAATTAATGAATGAATTATTAATTAATGAATTATTTATTAATTAACTAATAAAAAATAATGTGATAGAAAAATTTATCTTTATTCATTTATTTATTAATTAATGAATAAAGATAAATTTTTCTATCACATTATTTTTACCTATTATGATAAAAAAGCACAAATATTAATAAATACAGTAAAGTTATACAATAATAACGTAATAATTATTTTTGTGCAAAATATTTCGAAAGTGGATCAAATATTCAAATTCAAAATAAAATATCAGAAGCAGCCAATAAATTGAAATAAGCAACAAGTTTTACAATATAATAAATTACCTTTTGAATTTCAGCTTTCAAAGTTTGTAAGTCTGCAGGTACGTTTAAATCTTTTGGTAATTTGACATGACCGAAATTCTGTTGGAATGCTATGCAGTATATCGAAATCCAATCAATATCAAACACTGTTAAGTCATTAGGTAATCTTATTTCCACATTTTTGCCGTCATATCCATACAGTTTCTGTAAACTATTAAAATATATCAATGTAAGCTTTACAGTAATAAATTAAAAAGTTGAATTTACTTATGACGCAGTGCAATAAAGGAAAAGAACAAACAACCTAATATCCTGTATGTCCCATACATTACATATACATTTTTCATAGTCACATACATTTTTAACAATATTTTCAAAAATAAATATAGTATTGCTTATATGAAAAATAAATGAATTCATTTAGGTAAATAAAAGAGGAACAGCCCATACCTTCCATTTTCATCTGGAACTTTAATGCCTTGAGAATGAGGTTCATCGCCATTGCCAACCAAGAAAAATGCATCTGTCAAAACAAAAATTTATATCTATAACAACATAATGTGATATTTTCACTTTAATTACAGCAATTTTAAAAGCAGTTTTGAAATTAATTAAAAATAAATACATTTAAATGTTGTTTTATTTTACCTAGAACTAATGCTAGAAGTAATTAAGACGGTACTAATTATAATTTACCGGGTCCTGCGCCATCATAATGTAGATCAGAAATCATTATAGTCTTCGCATCCTTGACAATCACACTACCAGATCGGACTCCATGAGCCAAGGAACTAAAAGAACCTAAATCTGCTTCTTTAGGAGTTTCAAATCCATCAGGTATCATGATATATCCAAAGTTCACCTAAAAATATTTTGTTAAGAAATATAAAATAGTAAATCTAATTTATCAATGCATTGCAACTTCGTTAACTTCAGATTTTTCATAATATTTTATCAGTTTACAGATAGGAAAAAAAGTCAATAAAACTAAATTATTTAAATTTATCCTTTCCGGGTTTATTTCTCACATTTCATTATTTAATTTGTTTGCAATAAATGCAAATGAAGTAATTATTGGGTTTTTCGGAAGCTATTAGGTTGGGGAATAAGTTCATAGTGTTTTTACCAAAGACTTTTATTTAAATAAAAAACAATAATTGTATCAATAAATTAATCAATTATATATTCTCCGTTGCTTTTTACAAACTCTTCCCACCTCTCGACCCATTTGTTGATGCCGTTCCACCAAATATCGCCTGGTCTGGAGTCAAAGAATTTATTGAGCCACTTGTTTATTGTTTTTTGTTGAAATAAAAGTCTTTGGTAAAAGCGCTACGAACTTATTCCTCAACCTAATAGTTTCGTTTTACAAATTGAAAATGAAAAACGTATAGCGAATAAATATTGTATTGCATTGAATATTGTCCATTTTAGTTCAACAGCTTTTACCCTCTTTCTGGTACGATTCCACTCTCATAATGTGGTTGGTTTTTACAAGCAAAAAGCTGATCCAAGTGAGAAAAATAAAATTACTTACCGAACAACCCACTAATTTTTTATGGACACAATTGAAACTAAATACTAAAATCAATCTTTAATGAATTGAATTTGGGTTGATTTCACAAGATAAAAATCAATTTAAAGAATTTGAAATTGAATTAGTATATTTCTATGAACTTACTGCAAACTTCCTACACCAAACACTGAGCCATTTTATATCAGATATCTTCTTACCATCGGGAAGAGTTATTGCTATGTTTTGATTGGAATACTTTCCCAACACTTGTTTCCTGGAAAGAAAAGAAAATGATATAGCTGAAAAAACCTTTATGTGTGTATAGGTCTGAATAAATGGATATCATTGAACATTTTTTAAATGGGAATAAGCATAAATTTTCCTTACGTGCCAAATTCATCAGGAACGATGAAACCTTCTGGTGAAGGAGCATCTGTCACACCAGCCCAAAAATATGCATCTACAGAAGAAAAAGTTCATAAAGCTATTTTATGAAAATATATATGACGAATAAAGCATTCTGTTAATTGAAAACTAAGTATTAAAGTGAAAGTATATATATTTTGA
Source organism: Latrodectus hesperus (assembly GCA_037975125.1). NCBI lineage: Eukaryota > Metazoa > Arthropoda > Arachnida > Araneae > Theridiidae > Latrodectus > Latrodectus hesperus. Next base: position 6,125 of record JAJQOW010001305.1, on the reverse strand, counting down.
TCAAGTAATATTATGTATACCCTTGGTATATATTTTTCTACAAAAATGTTATTAATAAGTATAACATGTGTTATTCACACTCCCATTGATGGAAGAAACTTTTAATTTTCTAATATACACATGTAAACTATTTTGAATATATCCAATATAAGATCTAGAAACAACAGGAGATCTAGAAATTCAACAAAATTCAACTTTGTGTTACATTAATTTCCTAAATTTATGTCTCCAATAATTTATAAATATGTTATCGTATACGTATATTGGAATAGATGCTTAACAGGTTTTCTGGTTCTTTTCTTCTTTACGACACGTGAATGCTACCCACAATTTAGCAAAAAAAGTGCTATTGAAAGAGGGTGTTCAAAAGTTCTACATCAGTTTACGGATGATAAGAGATGTCTGTCAGTTGGTATCAAATCATATATATCAGAATTTATCACCAATATCAGAAGGCGAAATGTCTGTCAATTGGTATCAAATCAAACATCAGAATTTATCACCAATATCAGAAGGCGTAAAATGTCTGTCAATTGGTATCAAATCAAACATCAGAATTTATCAGCAATATCAGAAGTTGTAAAATGTCTGTCAATTTGTATCAAATCATGATCAGAATTTATCAGCAATATTAGAAGGCGTAAAATGTCTGTAAATTGGTATCAAATCATATATCGGAATTTATCACCAATATCAGAAATCGTAAAATACTTGCCAGCAACCACTATACGATCGTTACAATCAAATCTAACTTATCATCGAAGAAACATTTTAGAAACATCATTTATATCAGGCAAATTCAAAAAAAATATGTGACGAATGTCCTTGAGCACTATTATATTAAAATGTAAGATCATAAAAGCTTTTAAAGTATGAGTCTGGGAAATTCAATTCACGGGCGAATATCCACAAATTATGCGAATAATGAATGCGAACAAGAATTGTCCAGGATGCTTCAAGGTCTCTTAATATTAACACACTGGATTTGAATTCATATGGCAATATCAAAAGCACAAGCTGAAATTGATGATTCCTTTTAATAACATCAACCACGGATATAACCTTCATAACTGTGTTACTTTATATGAATAGAAAATATGAAAACTTAATTTTGATAATTTTTTAAATGCGCATATTATAAAAGCGGAAACTAATTTACTTTCTCTCGTAATGATGAGAATAAAATCTAAAATGTATACCAAGCATTGAATAAGATATTCATAATCTTTATCATTCCTATTAGAGGTTCAACTAGTTTGAAGATTCAAGAATCGACTTATTAATTTAAAATTCTATTAATTAGTGAAATTTTCAAAAATTAAAATCATCTTTGCCGATTTAAACTATTCATAAAGTGGATGTTTTTCATTTTGCTTTTTCCTCTGTTCTATTGTCCATGTGTTAATGGCTTGAATCAATGGAAAACGGCTTCTCAAGCCAATGCTTTGGTCTTTATGTAAGTAATCGTTTTATTAATAAAATGAAATTTGGTAATATTGTCAGACATTACATGGTGAACTTCGTCTTTTTTGCTTCCGCTCGAAAAATGCGATTTGAAGGCAGGCAGAAAATTCGTCGACAAGTCGGAATGAAGACACCGTCTCAATACAATGTAAATGAAACGTAATCTGACGTCATGGATCTTTTAAACCATGCTTGTCTAAAGTGCGGCCCACGGGCCGCATGCGGCCCAAGAGCAAATTATGAAAATATTTAAATTTACACATTTTTATGAAAAAAAATAAATGTTGCAATATTTTTCATATAAAATCGATTTGCTGACATTTATTTTGAAATAAAAATTTAATTCTTTAACCCTTTGAATACCGAGGTTTGAATTCTTAGGGATACTCAAAATACCAAAATGCCCAAAAAATGTTTTTTTTTTAATTACGTCTTTATATAAGCTCTCTCGAGCATCATAAGTCTTGCAGTCCAATAAAGAAATGAAGCTTCTCCAGGAGAGGGAGAGTCTTGAAGTGTGAAGAATCTCGGGCCTCTTGGAGGGCAGAACACATCCAAAGGTGCTCGCCATTCATGTCCAAATGTTCATTGCACAAAATGCAGTCAGGTGAGTCCACAAGTTTAATGTGGTGCATGTGTCCCTGAAGATAATCATGCCCAGTGAGAAGCCTGATGCAGGACACCCCCATAGCTCTAGGAAGATCCCTGGGGATGCAAGAGGTAAAGAGGCTCCCCCAACAAGTATTAACTGCTTTTTCTTTGTAATAAGCCTGTCGTTGTCGCCCGAAAATGTAGTTTCCGTTTCCGGAGTTTTCCTCCCCCCCCCCGGTGTAAGAGTAGAAGCTATAAAATTTCCCAGGGTTCGTACAATGCAGTGTTGCACTGCATTGTTCTTCCCTGGTCAACTGTTATCACTATTCAAATTCTTTCTATTGAACCCGAAGGAGATAAAAAAAAAAAGCAATGGGTTTTCGGCATGCCTTCCATTGTCAGCGTACAATGGCAAGCAGTGGGTAACAAACATGCAAATAAACATGGCATTCCCGAGCGCTTTTGGTATTTTGCATGTACGGGTGTTTGGGCTCTTTGGTATTGAAATGGTTAAAGACAGCTTGTGTTGCCAGTTCTATTACTCTTAATGCCTGAAGTTTTCAGAGGTCGAAACTAGAAAATGAACTGTTAATGGACCTTATTCCCCTTTCCTTCCTTCCGGAAACACCTTTTGAGAACATGAAAGAAAAAGGTGGGTCAGAATGCCATCTTGAATTGATGTTACTTTCTACCGCCCCGCATTGAGAGAAGTCCAAGCAATAAGTTATCAGAAAAAATAGATAAAAACTAAGAAACTGTGCTTCTAACATATACACCAGTACTTTTAGTCACATGCAATATCATGTAGAAAATAATTTTGAAGGTGTCTGTGATTTGGTTTGTTTGGCTTTATGGCACTGGGTCCTCAAGCGACAAATTGTGCCAAACACAAGGTGTAAACATTTTTTTTTATTTATTTTTTAAACTATTTCATATTTAACACAGTACGTGCATAACAATATAAATGAAGAAAGGGTAGACAGATAACAAAGATAAATCAACAAGTGTATATGATAGGTAAGAAGTTAAAAACAGGAATCAAATATGACAATAAAAACCGATGTGTTTTAAAAAATTAAAAATTTGATTGTGAGGATTCACGCCCAACAAGCCCTTCATACAAATAGTATCAAAGGTGTCTGTGGAAATGAGTTTCAAAAATATATATTGTTGCCAAGAAAAGAGAGAACATCACCTCATAAAACCACCCGAATAGTGATTATTAATCAGATTTGTATGCAGTATAATTAATTGTATTTTGATTTTTGGCCAAAGGGAGCCCTCACAGAAAAAGGGGCCATCAAACGTTCGCAAAAGTTCACCAAATCGATCCGGCCCGTTGGCCTTTTTCGCTGAATCCCGTTCTGCGCGTGATCTTGGCGCATGGTCACATGCCAGTTCCTACGTCACGCACCGACTTGCCCCAATCGCGCGTCTGCTACAGCAGGGGGTGTTATAGAAAATTCTTCATGCTCTCCGATTCTATAAAAGGGATCTCTGACCGGTCCACGATCAGTTTTCAAGACAGCGTTACCAGCCATCAAATTAGCTAGTAGTGGAGTACAGAGATTTTATTTCCTCTACGAGAGTATTATCCATCTCACCGCACAAATCTGACTGTTCCGGCACCTTGTTCTACTTTTCCATCCACCACCTGCCTTACTTTCATTACTGTACTGGTAGGTGCCTTGTGTCCCAGTTTCAATATTCAGTTTTGATTTATAAAATTTACATATTCATTTGAAATTTCAAAATTTATATATTTATTTTTACTATTTTGTTAAAATATCGTGTAAAACAATCTCATAAAAATTTAATATTCTTTGAAGAATTACAATATTTGTATGCGATATATCGCATTGTATTTTAATTTCCTAATTTTTGTATCAAATTCTTCAAAAAGATCTGAATAAATCATATTCATTATGGATATTTGCTTATAAAATTAAAATATATAATTTTTTTAGATGACCTCCATGTCATTAAAAAAAAAACTATCAGAACCTAAAAAAAGAAAAATTGAAGATGAAAAAAGTTTTTTTAATAAAAACTGGACAGAGAAATATTTTTTTATTGAGGAGAATTATAAAGTACTTTGCTTAATATGTAGGGACGTTGTGCCAGTTTTTAAAGACTACAATTTGAAACGACATTATAGTCAAAAGCATGCCACATAATACGATGTATATCTTGGCGTTTGCCGTAAAGATAAAATCACAGAACTAAAAAAGGGATATCATCTGAACAAATTTTTTTAAAAAGACAGCTACTCCAAATAATGACATTGTAAAAGCAAGTTATGTCGTAGCAAATTTAATAGTGAAAAAATCAAGACCTTTTATTGATGGCGAAATTATAAAAGAATGCATAAAAAGCGTAGCAAACATAATTTGCCCTGAAAAAAAGTTGGATTTTTCTAAAATCAGTTTATCACACCAAACTATAGCCACAAGAATTGAGGAGTTGGGGAATGCAGTTGAAAAGTCTTTAAAAAGCAATTGTACTAATTTTAAATTTTATTCGTTAGCCATGGACGAAAGCACTGACGCTTCTGATACGTCACAATTGGCAATTTTTATAAGAGGAATCGATGAACATTATAATATCACGGAAGAAATGGCTGCTTTGGTATCGTTAAAAGGCACAACCAAGTCTGTAAATTTATTCCATGCATTAAAGATGACGATGGAAAGATTTTCCTTATCCTTGAAAAATTTATCAGCTATCATAACCGATGGAGCACCTGCCATGGTTGGTAAAAATGGGTGACTCGCTAAAATGGTTAATAATGATGTCGTCGCTGCCGGCAATACGATCTTGATGGCATATCATTGTATTGTACATCAGGGCAATTTGTGTGGAAAAATTTTAAAAATGGAAAGTGTGTTAAGCGTTGTTATAAAAACCATTAACTTTATACGAGCAAAAGGACTTAATCATAGACAATTTCAAGAGTTTCTCAAGGTAATGGGCACTGAATTTGCAGATGTTATTTATTATACAGAAGTAAGATGGCTCAGTAAGGAGAAAATGCTCAAAAGATTTTACAATTTAAGAACTGAAATAAAAATATTTATGGAATCAAAAGGGAAACCTGTGACTGAATTTGAAGGCGAAGATTGGGTTTCAGATTTAGCTTTTTTAGTAGACTTAACAGAGCATTTGAATGATTTATATTTGAGACTTCAAGGAAAAAATCAAATTATTAATAATATGTTCCAAACAATAACAGCGTTTGAAAGTTGAAATTTTGGCACAATCAAATAAAACTGAAAGATTTGACGCATTTCAGTACTTTGGCTGCACATAAACCTGTGAGTTGCATAAAATATGCTGCATTAATTTTTGATTTAAATCAAGAGTTTGAAAGTAGATTTCAAAATTTTCGAAAAAATGAAGAGTGTTTCAACATATTTTCTATTCCGTTTTCTCTAGAAATAAATAAATTACCTTCAAATCTTCAAATGGAATGCATTGAACTGCAAAGTGACATTCAACTGAAAAATTTGGAAGTGTTTCTTTACTGGAGTTTTATAAAGATTACCTACCCCGGGATAAATATCCTAATTTTCACAATCATGTTTAATCGTCTTCAGCTTTTGGTAGTACCTATATTTGTGAACAATTATTTTCAAGAATGAAGCATACAAAAAAACAAAAATAAAACAAAGATTACCAACAAACATCTTGAAAATGCATTAAGAATTGTAACCTCGTCTATTGAACCCGATCTCGATTCGCTTGTTCGACAAAAGTAAATTCATCCATCTCATTAATTTTATTATTTTTTCCATCTTTATGAAATCCAAATTAAATGAAACGAAACTTATACAAATTTAAAATAAATATGTACCTACACATATCAAATTAAAAATAAAAAATTATAATAAAAAGAAGTTAATTTATTTTAATAAAACTAGATAAAGTTAATTTTTATTTCAATTTTTTGAAAAAAATTTGTATGTGCGGCCCAGCAAAAATTTTTTTTGCCATGCGGCCCACGAACGGTCATAGTTTAGACACCCATGTTTTAAACCAATGAGAATTGTAAAGTGATGTCGCTATAATCT